>WEIS01017666.1:321-40805 GCA_013389965.1 Todus mexicanus
CCCATCAGGACATACATCTTCAAACCAAGTTGCTGGTTGCAGGTGGTACGCAGGAGCGTGATGGAGGTATCTGGGGAGTGTACTTCATGTAAAAGTCTTTTCTGTGGATGAAAACTATTTGTGTGGACTGTATATACACACGTTTGATTAGTTTTTTATGTGTAATAGTCTAACTATTTTGGAGTATGAGTTTTGAACTAAAAAATTTACCAAGTGCTCACCTAATGGCCCTTACATTTCTTTTTTGTCATGTAGATACACACTTGAATCAAGATACACAGTAAACTTCTGATTAAAACATTTCTTCTCAGGATGTTAATACTGCACGTCCGCTATTGTCAATCTTCCTAAGGAGCAAATAAGCCCTGAATTTTCTGTTGCTAAGGAAGGTTGCAATGCATATGTCTAGTTTCTTACGTGGTCTTCATTATTGTCATATCTTGGCATCTTCAAAACAGATGAAGTACAGTGAAACTAAAATCAAAATTGCACAGGAAATTTATAGCAGGCTTGGAAACTTAAACGAGTCTCTCTGGTTCATATAAAATTGTCCATTTCTTGTGAGAAAGTTGCGCTATCTGAAGGAGCTTCTGCAGAGCCTTTTCAGCAATCGTAACAAGCTGTTTATACGAAAATGAAGCATTGTCCCATAATTATCAGGGCTCCCTACCTGAAGACTTGGTCGTTGTAGTTGTCTTGATGATAGCTGTGAAGGTAGCTCTTTTAAGAAGTACTCTATTAACTAAAACACCCCTTTGTTATCTGGTTTCTTTAATTCACAAATACAGATTTTTTTTTTTCAATCATGTTGAGAAACATCCCTTAAATGTGCCATCACCTAAGCCCTGTATCTCTTAATGTTGGTTCTACCAGCCGTACTAGATGTCTAAATGCACGCTGTTCGTTACGTCTCGTATTTTGCCGTTGCTGGAAGGTTTTATGCTTTTCAGCATGATTACATTTTTCACTCGGTGGTCAGGGTTAATCCAGATGTTGATTTCTAATAAGAGATGGGAAATGACAGTTTTAATAACCCAGCTGTCTCGTTGTCATCTCCAGTTCTTCTTTGCCTTTTGATCACACCGTTTGATGGACTGTGGATATGGCTCTTTTTTTTTGTTTTTTATGGAACCTGTTGCCTTCAAAGGCTCCCACAAAGCTTTGCACACATCTGGACTGGAGATACACTGCTGCTGAAATGGGAATCCCTCTGGATCATAGAGAAATATGGAAGCACATCTCAAGAATTGGATTGTATGGACCAAATCTGATACAAGAAGGTAGTTATATTCCGCAGCCTAAAAGCTATTAGGGCAAATATTTTTGGATTTAAGGCACCAAATCTGTAATCAGCATAAAGCATTGCAACTAATTGTAGCTATTTGTCATTTCCTTAGCAGTTAAACGGACTATTTCTTCGCTGGAGCACCAGAGCCGTTTCTTAGCACTGAGTAGTATTTCAAAATAGTTTTAAATGAGGAAATAGAGAGGAAACTGCTGAAAATGTAGCTGGTTTCCACAGACAATCACATTCTGAAGGCTCTTGAGCTCGTAATAGCCATATTTTCTCAAAAGCCGTGCCTTTTCTGTAACGGTATGTGGCAAGGGGTGAACCCGAGATCAAAGGCTTGTGTACATCAGAGGTCTTAAGTGCCAAGCTTAGTTCTTTTCAAAAAAAAAGGAAGGACTCCAGCCTGGCTAGTGTGTTGCTGATGCCACATCCAGAAGTACCTGGTGGGTTTGGTGAAGTTTCTGTCTAAATACAGCTAGAGCCTTCTTGAGCATTATTTCACAGTCAGAGCCAGAGGCTATATCGGGTTGTGATGGCAGCAAAGGTAACACACATTTATTATTTACAAAATTACTTAGATTTCAGGTCCTAGTACAAGCTAAAGGTACTATTACGTACCTCATTATCTCATTGCGTATCTCATTATCTTTTTGTTGTTGTTGTTTTTCCTCTTCCTGTTTACGACATTGATTTAATTTGCTTCATCTGCACGCCAGCTGTATTTTCACTGGCGTAATTCTTTGTTTCCTGGACTTTTAGCCAGGTAGATGTTCAAACAGTCATGTTTCCTGCATCAATTTTTGGCACTGAAGTTTTCTATCTCTCCAGTTCCGTTGTTTCATCCAACAATGGTAACTCGTTTTTCCAAAGCCTGGAGAGTTGTGTGTGTTAGCGGGCAGCGTCAGGCGCTGCAGAATTTGGAAGCTGCTTCTAGAATCTCCACCTTAATGCTGTCTAAAATGGAAATGACTTTATTAAAAATAACTCTGTTCGCCTCAGTGCACCTGTTTCCATGCAACAGCAAAGGCACCTGTGTCCTATTAATACTTACATTATGCAGCACATTTGAAAATGTTATAACTCAGGTGGATTATCCTCCCGGGAGCCACATGCATCGCTCCTGCCTCAGCTCTTTCTCCCTGTGTATGTCAAATTGGTAAATGATCTCCAGGTAACTTCAACATGTTTGCAGCTTGAATCCATAAAAACGCTTTACTCAGGCAAGTAAGAAGAAGCTGATTCCAGCTGGCTGGTAGCAGATCTCCTGTGCTTTTCTGTGTTCTAGATGCCCAATATCTATTTTTAAACGCTCTGTTCTTTTTCCAAGAGTTTCGTTGCTGGTAGGTTGTCTACATTTGCTTGTCGCTAGCTTTGTCTGTTGTTCTGCTAGAAATAATAATGTCTCTGCTGCTGCTTCACGTCGAGGTCAATTATTTTTAATACAATATCAAAGACTGGGGAAATATTTTTAAGAGGATTAGCTGCTTTGTGACTGCAGCAATGTTAATTTAATATTCACATTAACACGTGGCAATTGGCTCTCAAGCTTCAGTTGACTCCCACAGAAAAAGATGAAGACATTATACTTCTTTTGCCCAGAATCTTATTCAATTTACCTTAAAACCAGCAGTGTAATTAGACATCAAGGCTGTGGAACAGGGCTGCAGATTGCTTTGTTAGCTGAGTACGCTGGGAGACTTCATATTTTCTGCTGTGGCACCACTGTGCGTCACTACAGGCGGTATACTGGGAAAAGACCCATTTTACACTGTGTTCCATACGTAGTAGCCAAGGACTGGCTGAATGTGGTGTGAATCTTGTCTGGAACCTGGAACTCAGTGACGATAATCTAAGATTTTTATTTCCATTGTTTTAATAGAACACCTTCCTTTAGCTACTTCATCTTTTTCCTTAAATTAATATTTGAAAAGGCAGCGATACTCACTAAATAGGTTTTTGTTGCGTTATACAGCAATGAAACCCACTACGAGTAGTGCAACAGTCATCCAGGATGGGTGGAGCTTTACTGAGACAGACCTAAAGTGGTCAGCAGGGCTATCTCTATCTTCAAAAGCAACTAATTCCTGACATGTCTTTAACTTATTTCTAAAAAACCCCTCCTAGATCTCACAGGATCATTTAACCAACTGGTAGGTCATGGGAAACCCCACATCCCTGATTGCGATAACCTCTATTTTCTATATGTTTGGGTCTTTTTCCACTTGTAGCATTTTCATTTCTTCCCGTCTTCTAATGACATACAAAGTTGGGGAGCGTTTGATCTGCTGATATCCTCAAAAAGACTTGATTGTTGCCTATTCACAGTGTTCTCATGATACTTATTTAATTCTCAGTGGAAATTATGTATGTTATATCCCTACAGAAATGCTTTTTAACCTGATGTCTTGGCTGGGAGGAACACGGAGCAGGTGTGATTTCCTTCACTGAAAATTTAAAAGATGACTGAAAAAATGCTGGAATAAAATGTGTGGAAAGTGTATTGCTCGTGACAGTTAGAAATCTGGGATCAATTGTGTCAGGGCTACAGCAATCACTAGTTAGGGATTGAGGTTAGAAAGGAATTTTTACCCACTATTAGAGTGCTAAGAACCTTTTTCGTTGCTCGGTTGGTTACTCGCTTTTGTGTCACGTTCTGTAGAGGAGTGTGGAGCACTGTCTGGTGTCATGCAGCGATTTACAGTCATAGACTGGTTTGGGTGGGAAGGGACCTTTTAGGGTCATCTAGTGCAACCGTGTCCCTGCAGGGAGCAGGGCCATCTGCAACCAGAGCAGGTTGCTCAGAGCCCCCAACAACCTCCCCTGCAATGGGGACAGGGATGGGGCAGCCACCACCTCTCGGGGCAACCTGGGCCAGGCTCTCCCCACCCTCAGCACCAACAATTTCTCCCTTCCCTCCAGTCTAAATCTCCCTCTTTTAGTTTGAAACCATCAGATTTTTGAGAGAACTGTTTAAATAGGACAACTAACATAAAAAAATCTGTTCTAGCTTATGCAGTAACAATTCTGTTAATACAGTGTTCTTCCCAACAGTCTTTTCAGGGCCTTTTGAATTAATTAATGTCCTGTCATCTCTGTAACTGGTTCTTACATGCTTTAGTACATTGGAAAGCTTGTGAGACACTCTGCTTTGCGCTCTGTCTAAAGAAAATTACATCAGTCTCCAGGGCTGCCAGTTTAGATAGCACTAAACACACTAACCACCACTGGTTTGCTTCAGAAGTCAAGCTTATGAAATATTGTAATTTCCTTATTTATTTCTTTTTTTAACACGCATTTTCTCCTACTCCGTGCTCCGTGTGGAATGGGAACTGGTATTATCGCTGTAATGCAGATTCCTTCATTTCTCAGGGTCATGTCTCGATTGAGATCCAGATGCCAAGTGCTTCCATGGAGCAAATAATTCATGTTTCTTTTCTGATGCTTTTCCTAGATGAGCCCCTCGTCAAATCCTGACAACTTGTGAAGATTGTAGATTTGGGGACAGAAGGTAGAGCCCTCATCTCATGAAAGTGAAAATGTGTATGACAACTGCAGCATGTGATTTATTAAATGATTGTGTTACCCGGTTAAGTTAACCATTGCATCCTGTTTCTGATGCTACTTATTTTCTCCTGGAGGCGGAGAAATTATATCTCAAAATTATGAACTTTTAACTAAATATATCTTTTCAGATTAAAATATTTAAGAAAGTTTCACATCTTGTTTGTAGAAAAAAAAATCTATTTAAAGGGCTGAGGACTATTTGTTTAATTGTTCGTGTACAAACAACCAGTGGTTTAGAAAATAGGATTTGTAAATAGACCAAGACACTACTGACGGGTCAGGTTTTAAAAATCTCAGTAATATATAGTAATATAGCAATATCTTATTACTAGAAGTACTATCTAAAGCAGAAAACTTCTCTTACAGTTTATGTGTCTGTTCATGCACGAGATTGCGTGATGACTGGTCTTCCTGCCTGAATCGATGACATTGATCTTAATTGCAGAAATTACCAATTTCAATGTCAGTTACTAGTCTTGCTGGGAAATTTGTCCTAAGCCCCATCGCGAGTGTTCAATTATTTAAAGCGAGAGGCATTTTTTATTGATGTAGGGATAAAGAAGACAGACAGTAATCGTGTTTACTGGGTTATAGGTTTGTTTCAATTGTTTTGTGGTGTGTTTTTTTTCTGTAGTCTTACATTTGGCAAAACTAGAAGTCAAAACTCAAAGTTTTCACTACTCAAGACCGCTCTTCCAGATTTTTCTGTTGTTATTTAGGATTCCTGTCCTATCGCTAGGCTGAATTAAGTCTGTAGCACATCGCAGCCTTCTAAATGACATTTGGTTCTGCCATATGTCCTTCTGTGTTGCGGCACACCGGAGTCATATCACGATTCGTCAAGCTTATCAATACTTAATTTATTCTTAATACAGTTTTATCGAACTCATCTATTCATTTGACTTTAGCTTCTTAGTCACTAACTGCCAAAGCACAGCGACGTAGCTTGACCTGCATGATGGTGTTTCGGGGTAAATCCCATCTCATGGTCTAGTTTAGGAGAAGCTGTGTTAGGTTGTGTTGGATTCTGTCATTTTTCAGCTGAAATTTCAAAAGAGATGATTTGGAGAGTGTGCCAACCAGCTATGAGGATTGGTCTAGAAGATGAAAAGAGCAGGACTTAACTGTGTGAATTCAAAGAGTGAGTTTCTGGGGCCTAGTTCGTTGCTCGCTATCGGTGTTGCATTTATATAGCCAATAATACTTTATTATACCGTTAAGGCTGTTTGTGTGCATTTGGAGTGCAGTAAAGTCAGTGCAGGGAATCAGAATATAATTCCTCAAGAAAAACGAGGAGGCGTGAGTGGCGAACAGCGACTGTGGCCCCATTATTCTACAGAACACAGCAACACAGTTTTCACAAACTGCGTTAGTGAATAAAGGTTAAGGGAGCTGGTAACTGCAACAGACAGAAGGATTTTCAGGAGAGATTCTGTTTTTACTCATAAAAAACCCTTTTCATACTGAAAAGAAAATAAATACAGGTTACGGGAGCTGGTTTGGAGCTGGGTACGTGAAAGAACATATCTGGGCTGCAGTGATTTGCCCATTCAATCATGCTGTACAAAACACTAAGCATAAGAGCTCAAATAAAGTGGAAAATTTCTAAGGCAAAAAAGAAATGACTCGATGGAAATGAGGTCGATTTTGCACATATTTGTCTGGGGGTTGGTTGTTCACTTTGTTTTGCTGCTGCATTGCCCACAATAAGTCATAACAACAGCAAAAAAATGAAAACTTGCAAATACCAAAACAAAAGTATTTGGCCAGAAACCAAATTATCTTGAAAATGAGATGTAAATGCATAGAAGGGGGGGAATACATAAAAGGAGAAGAATTTTGACTTGTGTAATTATTATTGTCACCTCTAGTAAAGTCATGAATAATTTGCTTCTGCTGTGCCTTTCATTTGCTCTTTGCATAGAAGAATATTCCAATTGAATGCTGCAGACTGTGGAGGGAGTCCAGCATTTCCTTAGAACAAGAAATTGGCCTTTCTGTCTTGTCTCTGTTTTCCAGCTAATACAACCCTTTTAAATGTACATATGTACATGTACTGTGAAGCAAACTATAAAAGAGGCAGCTTTGCAAATACTGTGCGGATATATTTTCACGCCGAGTAATTGTTGCAGGAGCCTGAATTCTTCGAGTTATACGTTATATTCTTTCTCTTTTTATTGGTCCCTGAAAACATCTAAAGCCCAGTGAAATCAGTTGAAAGGATCTAGTACTGCAGAGTTCAATTTAATAATGGCTGTTAAAAAAAATTAATTAAATAAAACAGAGGAAAAAAACCTCCTGGAAAAGCTGCAGGAGTCTATTTTCCCTTTGGTTTTCCCTGCCAGGTTATATACATACGTATATATATAACTCAAGTGCCTGCATATCCAGTCACTTAAGTAATGGGAACTAGTGAGATTTTTCATGTACGTGGTATAAATCTAATGACTCAAAGATTTCACTTACTGGTAGCTGTTCTGGCTGTTTATTTTCGTCTCTGTGGCTCGTAGCAGATGCTAAATCAGTTTCCTTCATCAAAACCTGGGACTTCCGTTCACTTCATTGAAATTATCAAGGTAACTGCCTTCCTTGTATCCTCTTTCTCCCCTCCAAAAAAAAAATTAAAATCTGTCCTAAATATCAATAGTAGATTGTCTTAAATTACATTTATATTTATTCCTAGGAAGGTTTTGTATGGAAGTGATGGTCCAGAGACTAGAACCAAGGTGCATCAGCAGCACTATGAACAAGCCTTGCTAATAATTTTTCATCTCTTGGCATATCTGTCACATAATTGTTCATTTAATCTTTGTGGATTTAATTATTCATCAATCTTAACTGGAAATGTGCTAAAGGTTCTTATGTAACTTAGGAGCCTAAGTCTCATAATCGTAAATTAATTGCATAAGTAGAAACCAGGGTCCTGTTGCCAATCAATTAGTTTTAGGTGTGTAAGTGCCGCTGTCACTTTGGGAAACAGAACTTGGGCTTGTAAATCATTTAAGTACTTCAGTATTTTTATGGTACGTATTTGCTACAAAACAAGCGTACAATTTTCTGGTATCAGCTATTGAATCTGAGATCAAGGTGTATGTGTAAATATTTAAAAGAAGCAAACCACAGCAACTTTATGTGAATGAAAACAACCACCATTCTACTTGGTAAATTTTAGGTCCAACAGGAGCAAATAGGTGAGTAAATAACTTGTGCTCTGGTTGAAGATCCTTCATCACAAGAACAATCTGATTAAGTAGAGACCTCCCAGCCTCCAAAGTCTTAGACAGCATCACATGCCTTGCTTTCCTAAAATGAGCCTGACCAAGTAAGGCAATTCCGAGTTCTCTGGAGGAAGGAATGTACCAGAGAGGAGTAAACTAGACTACTAGAGAAGCTCCTAGGATGGTGCGCACATAAATTCCTACCAGTTCCTTTTAACAACGAGCTGGTGTGTAGTACTCTTGCAGGAAGCTTGTGTCCTGCTCCTGCGACATCTTCTGTTCACGGATTCCTTAGTGGTAAAGCTTCAGATGTCACCGCCATCAAACAGCAGGAATGAACATCTGCTGCCCTCATAAACTTCCATTAGATATCTTCCCTGATGTCTCTGAGTGCAAGCCTGAGTACGGCCTTGGAGATGTGTTATACTGAAGGATTTTCTAGGGCAGATGGCCAAATTAAAATTATTTACTTATGTAGCACAGCCACACTATTAAATCTCCATGAATTAGTCCAATAAAGTACCTACTACAGAGGAGGGGGAAGAGAACTGTGGTTTAATTTATAGAAACATGACATTGAAATAGCTCATTTTGAAAAAAAATATCTGCTTCAGAGGCAACATCTGTGAATAGCAAACTCTTTAATGCTACTGTGCTAACATCAGTGGTCATCTCTGCTGCTTTCTGGAAATGGAAGACTATTATGCTGATAACTCTGCATCACAATGGATAGTGAATATACATATACACACATATACAGAGTCTGTGTGAGTATACAAAAAATTTGAATAGTTTTTTTTTTGACCCTAAGAACATAAATATGAGATCTTGGTCTTTATCTATGTCTCAGAATTTGTGCTATCAACAGCTGGACGGGGGGATTACCATTGATTTTTAAATTTAAATTGATTTCATGTGAAATGGGATAAATATCAAAGTATCCAATGTAGTATTTATCATCCTTATTCTTCACTGTTCTGTTATTTGGGAAAGTCAGAGAGTTTGTGCATATTTAACAAAAAGATTAGCATTATTTGGCTTAATATATCTTGTCCAGAGAAGGACAATGGAGCTGGGGAAGGGTCTAGAGCAGGAGGCTGGGGAGGAGCGGCTGAGGGACCTGGGGGTGTTGATCCTGGAGCAAAGGAGGCTCAGGGGAGACCTTCTGGCTCTCCACAACTCCCTGAAATTCAGGAGCTTGGAGCCAGGGGGGTCGGGCTCTGCTCCCAAGGAACAAGCACCAGGGCAAGAGGAACTGGCCTCAAGTTGTGCCAGGGCAGGTTTAGGTTGGAGCTGAGGAACAATTTCTTCCCCACAAGGGTTGCCCAGGCGTGTCCCAGGCTGCCCAGGGCAGGGGTGGAGTCCCCCTGATCCCTGGAGGCGTTTCCAAGCCGTGGAGATGTGGTGCTGAGGCAGAGAGAGGGTTCCCAGAGCCCGGCCAACCTGAGGAAGAGCAGGGAGACCCGGCAGGAACTGGCAGCTCTTACTCGTGATGCCGTGGGGCTGACACGGTCGGAGTGTTGCCAGGACATCTGTGGGAGATGTAAATGCAGCAAAACTTCAGTGCGCGCAGAGCGAGGTGGCGGCTGCCCCGTTCTCGGGGTGCGGGGTACACACGAGGCCTCGCTTTTGGCGGGAAGTGTTGGCACCGTGCGCCAGGGAGCTACTGAAATGGCGGGCAGGGAGAGAGAGCCTAAGGCTGGCAGAGACACCCCCTGTGTGCAGGGTGACCAGGGGAGTGAGAGAGGGAGATGGATTGGGGGAGCCACCCCCTGAGGCAAAGGCAGGAGATGGAGGCTGCAGAAGAAGCAGAGGATCCCCTCAGCTGGCACCAAGAGGGGCCTAAGAGATCGGGGGGAAATGGAAACAGGTTCCTCCTCAGCCAGGCAGCAAAACCCCTCCCGGCCTCCCTCGCCTTCCCAGTTGTCTCTGCAAGACAGAGATGGAGCTCTGGAACCTGAGGGTGAAGCAAATGAGGATCATAGAATCATAGGATCTTTGAGGTTGGAAGAGACCCTTGGACTCACTGAGTCCAACCGTCAACCCCACTCTGCAAAGTTCACCCCTAAACCATCTCCCCCAACACCACATCTAAACTCCTTTTAAACACGTCCAGTGGGGGTGATTTAACCCCCTCCCTGGACAGCCTATTCCAGGAGCTGACTACTCTTGCTGTAAAAATTTTTTTCCTAATATCCAGTCTAAGCCTCCCCTGTTGTAGTTTGGAACCATTCCCTCCTGGTTCTATCGCCAGTCACCCGTGAGAAGAGACCAGCACCAACCTCTCTACATGAGGGTGAGGATAAAGATCCATCCAGGGAGTCACCCAGGGTGGGTCAGTCACCCCCAGGCCTTAGGACTGCTTCAATTAAGAAAAAGAAAGAAAAGTAATTGTGGTAGGTGGTTTGCTTCTGAGGGGAACTGAGCGCCCTATATGCCTACATCCATCCCACACGGCAGTCGCTGCCTCCCTAGGGCCTGGTTAGAGACATCACCAGGAAACTCTCTGATCTGGTATCGCCCTCTGATTTTTACCTGCTACTGGTTATCCAAGCTGGCCTGCAGATGTCATAGATTTTGGTCTTTATCCAGCTTGATCTGAACAAAAGTGCGCTTGGAACAAGACGGAGCACGGTATACAGATATTCCAGGACTACTTAGTCCACGCTTCTCTAGCTAATTCATCAAATACTGTCTCTTGGAGAGAGTATAAATCAGTTCCTCATAGGAATGCCATCTTTTCCGGTTTGCAAAGTGCTTCCCCTGACTAAAACTCCACCTGAAGCTGTTCAGCGTTCCTAGTCACCAGTCACTCTGCTTCGAGAGAAAACTCTCTAGTTCTTAGGCAGAAAATCCTCCCACTCGGGTGCATTTTACTGTGTCATTTCAGACATCTGTCTCTAGTCTGAGGGATTTTCATGGCAACAGAATACGCTTCTGGTTTTTATCCTTAAACTTTTGGCAAAGTGATCAGTTGACCATCTGATAGACTCGGTCCAGTTGCCTGTCAGAATTCTCAAGTTGTTGACTCCATCTGGCGTGAAGGCAGCAAAACCGAGTGAAAACAAGTTCTGATTTGATTTTTTGACTCCATAACCTTTTCGATGAGTTCCACCCATGAGTCCCAACCGGCCTGAGGAAAGACCAGGTAATTACTTTGTGATCAGAAGAGCAGCACTGAAGGATTTGCCTGAGGCTCAGAGCACTGATGGTCAGATAAAACCCAGCAAAGTCCGTGGCCCCAAAAGGCTGCTGAGGCTGGAGCTGCTGTAGGCTAATGTGCTTAGAGGAAAGGTCAGGCAGTTGGGGAAGCGTGAGCGGCAGACTGCCTGCCTCTCGGCTCTGAGCCTAGCCGTGGTCAGAAGCTGAGTGGCTCGCAGAAAGGGATTGACGGAAATGAGTTCACCGATTCTGTTTTTCTTTAGGCCTGTATTTCCCAGACGGGTTAGCAGGTGGCTCTGCTGTCACTACAAACAACCTGAGCTCTAGGGTGAGCCTCCTGCAGAATTGCAAAGGGACAGGAGGCCCTGGAGGTGTCAGGCCTTGGATCTGAAAGTTTGCCCCCATCTTTCTTTTAAACAAAGTCCTACATTAATATTAGGATGAGCAGAAAGTAATTCTTTCTTTCTTCCTCTCTTAATTCCAGTATATTTCTAGGAAAAAGAGTATTCCTCATAGCATCCTAGTACATCTCGGCCACCCACCCTGCTACGAGTGGCTGATTGTTTCTGTGGGCAACCTCTGAAAAATCAGAAGAGCTTTTTTAGCCTTGATTTGTGGCAGAAACTAGAACAACACAAGAGTGATTTCACCTCTGGTAAGTCTCATCTCTGCCTTGTTTCATTGGAGCAAGGTTAGGAACGTAGCCGGGTGCCTCCAGCGTAGCCCCAGCCTTCAGGAGGGGCTTCCACAAGGAGTGAGTCCACACTAAGTGGTGGAGGGCTGCTGACATTCCTTGTGAACACATGGTAAACACAGCAGCTTTCATTTAATTGAACATCCTACCTCTAAGATCGTGTAGCTGAAGGATAGGTTAATTAGACTGCCAAAAGTCAGTTATCTTTTAAGACTTGTCTCAGCTTAATAACCTAACTTTGTTACCAGTCATTTTATCCCAAGAGATATAATGGAACTGACTTAAAGCTACTACAAAAGGTAAACACTTTTCACCTGGGGACGATTTGTCTTCTAAATAAAATTAAGCTATTGACTAGGATGCTCTCATAGTCTGAAATCGCATTTCTCCTCTTCATCCTCTTAATCATGCTTTTAAATATGAATTGTGCAGTTAGCCGTTAGAGAACAATCATCGGGAGGTGTTTGTCCGATTGCCAGGTAAATTCTGCAAGATTTTTCAGTGGGCTGTTTGAATAGGGCAGTTGGTCAGAATTTTCCTATTAAATTCCACTCTGACCGTAAATGCATTTTTCTTGAAAGAAAGGTGAAGAAAAAATAAATGGGTTTGCGTACTGTTATTTTCCCTTTCAATAATCTCACTGTTTTCAAGCAGTTTTGCATCTTCTGTCGTTGTTGTTCTCTGTGTCCTCTTTCCCCTATATGAATCATCTCCTGTCTGGTTCCCGTCTGGCTTTACTTCTTGGTTAGGTTTTAAAGGGTGAAGCGTTTGTGGTAGTTTTTGTTATTTCTTTGTCCTTAAGTAAGTAAAAATTGAATTATAGCGTCCGTTGCCAATTGAAATAATTTCGGGATGAAAAATGTGAAAACTGTTTAGTTCCTATGAAGTTCTCCGAGTGTAAATTAGGGCAGAATTTGGCTAAATCTTGCAGAGTGTCTGTTTATATATCAGGACTGCAGTTTTACTGCTATCATCTCACCATGGAGCACTGACAAAAACTGAACCTACTGGGAAGATCTTGTTAGTGCTCGACTTAGGAGAGGAATCGAAGTCACTGTTTTCACGTAAGAATAATATGGGACATTGAAAACAATATTTGGCAAAAGAAGGTTAGCACCTCTTTGGAGTCTTACTATTTGTGTTTGAAAAATATACTAGTTCTTTGCTCAGGGTAAAGATTTGAGCTTCAGTTAAACTTCAATCCTATGTTCTCCTTGCCGTACTCAGACTCGGAAAATAGTTGTAATTAATTTGTGTGGGGAAACTGGAGATGACCTAAAATGCTGGGGTTTTTTCTCTGGGTAAATGAGACATAGCGGATATGCGGGCAAAAGGAATGGTTCCAGTGATTGGAGGTCTTGAGAACAGAAATATAGCTTGGTTGACCGTAGAGTTTTTATATGTCAGTAGGTGAAGTGACGATTGTTTCTGGGTCAGTGTGTGGAGGCCGTTTGTAACTTCTTTTTCTGCTAGCAACTGGGCGCAGGTTCTCGTGGGCTCTTGGCGTTGGTGCATAACACAGTGAAGGTTTTTCGAAAGCACTCTGGTGCCTTGAAATGACTTCTTCTCGGAACGAGTGTCTGTGACAGTGCTAAATGTTTCCTAGCAGAGAAGCGCCATAGGCGCTTTTAATTGAATTTAGGAGCTGATAGAAAGAGGCAAAGTGTAGGCTGAGATCCTGCTGTCTAGCTGCAGCACAAGTGGAGCAGACAGGGACAGCAAAATCCTCTGGCGTTCAGTAAACCCCACAAGAGATCTCCAGAGGGGCTGCCTCTTGGAGTTGAACCTCTGTGGGTGTCAGAGTCTCTGTCTCCCTGCAAAAATAAAACGCTAGCCAGTGCTCTAGACTTGATATTGCTTATGACACTGGTGTCTGTCCCTCAAGAGGTAAGAGAAACATGCTAATTTATTTCAAAGAGGTGATAAAAAATGCTGTCATCTTGCTGGGATAGCTTGCTAGCAAAGGCTTTTCGATACTAGCAACGCATATAAGGTACTGGCGTCTATGAAAACGTAGCTGTTGGCCTGGTATTCTATATTGTGAATTGCTTGGGAGAAAAGCAGTGGTGGTGGTGGGATTGTAAAGGGAAAGAAAGAGTGTGTCCTAATTGCTGCGGGTGACTTGTAAGTAAATAAGACCTGTAATTTACTATTACTATAAATAATTTAATATTATTTGCTTGTAAGTAAATAATAACTGGCCCACAGGGAGCGCTCAGTTGCCTGAAATTTGGTTAAAGGGATTGGGAATGTTCTCCCAGGAGTATTTTATTATTATTTTTTTTTAATGTGGATTTGTTTTTAACCGAATTCTGCATTGCTGAACAAAATACTCGTCGCTCTTTAGCAGATAGTACAGGTGAGATTTTTCCAAAGCAGGCTTTGGGAATTTGGAAAATGTAGCTGACGCTGCTTTGCTGGTATTTTCTGCTCCGGAAAATGAGGAAGGATTTGTTTTTACAGGTTGCACTCCTGAGTACAAAATGAGGTAGTCAAAGGCTGGACTAGGTGATTCTTGAGGTCCCTTCCAACCTGGTATTCTGTGATTCTAGGTGGTTTTGATGAAGGAGATCAGGACATGATTCGTGTCACTTACCCAAAGCAAAGATGCATCCAGAAAAGCTAAAAAACCAAAATATCATTACATTACCTTCAAAATTATTGTAACGGTGTAGGAAAAGTAATTTGCTTGTTCATGTCCACAACCACCAACCCTGAAAATCTGCAGGGGATCCTTCTCTCGGAGGCGTTGTATCACGCAGATCTCATTAGAATGCAGAAAAAATGAGCATCTTCCATTAAATGTTATAACTTTGACAGATTTATTGACTTAAGTAACCATTTGGGCCATCTTTTTGGCACTATTGGAATCAAGCCAGGCTATGAGAAGAATCGACTTCCTATAGATATCAGAGTAACCCACAGAGTCTAAATGTCCACGTGCCAGGTGGTGTTTATTTCTGCTTTAAGCCACGCGTTGCTCAACTCGCATTTTTTTACCTAGACATTCTGCTGTTTGGAGTGTAATGATTGGGAACATTTGTAGTCGCTCCTTTTCGTTTCAAAGTTGGTAACTTCATCAACTCTACATATGCCAGGCACTGCTCTGCGGCATCTGGCTGTTAAGCTGTTTAATCTCCCTGGGAGCATCTTGATTTAAATCCATGACTAACAATCATGTAAAAATATGTCCAAAGACAGATGCCTTTCAACTTCTGTACCTTTTGATACTGGGCTGTATAATGTTGTCAGTTGATTTCTCAGAACTCTCCAAGTAAATTTTTCAATTCTTTTTCCCCCCCTGAAGCTTCTCTGGAGACAAGCTTCTAGTTTAAATATATAAAATATTTAGTTGCCTTTTTTGACCTCAAGGAAGATATTACTTGTTTCTGTGGTTGAAGATCTTGAGATCTTCAAGGCGCAAGAAGATCTTGAAGAATGTGTCTCGGAGGTCTTGTGTCTTGAAGATCTTGAGTCTGAACATCTCAAGATCTTCAAGACAGAAGATTTATGGCATCAGTTCTTTCCCACTTGAGAGACATGCTGCTCGTTTATTTGTGGTTGAGAACAAAACTATACGTGAGTCTTGATAGCTGAAAACAACTATAAAAAAATAGTACATATACATATATTTGGCTAAATCCAGTGGATAAATCAGTTATACTCTAAGTTGCTGGGAAATTCTATGAACATCAGAAAAAATCAGTCATTATCTAGTATTATTGTTCTTTTTCTAATGGTAGTTCTTGAAAAAAAAACATTAAAGCTGTAATATTTACCTTGTTTCTAGATTCTAAAATGTCAGTTTTCCTTTTAAAAATAATCTTTATTGTTTTCCTAGCTGTGTTGCAAAGGGTCTTGTACCTTATTGAGAACAACATAACTGTTTGCTTGGGAATGCTAGGAAAATTAATCTATTTTACACTCGAAACAACTCTAGAACATAATTTGTGGGAGTGAATGAAATACTGTTTATACAAAAAAGGTTTTTCATCTAAAAATATTTGACTTAATTATTTACTTAATTTAAAATTTCCAGTTTCAAGTTTATTTGTCGAAGTCAGAAAATGTTGGTTTGTTTTTCGGGGTTTTTTAACCTCCGTTTCTAAAACTACTTGGCTTTTATTTTTTTTCCTCTTAGTTGTTCTCTGCCTTCATTTGCCTTTCCCTGAAGTAAAGAAAAAGTTCCACTAAAACATTTCTTTCCCAAAACTGATTCTCTCTTTTTTTTTTTAAAAAAAAAGAAAATCAGAATTATTTTCTTCAACTTGAAACTCTGGTTTTCCTCTAATTTTCCCTGCAAAAGTGAACAAATATCCACCGAGTAAACAAATAATGTAGACATTACATTAAAGATGTCCCTGCTCACTGGAGCGAGGTTGGGCTAGATGACCTTTAAAGGTCCCTTCTAACCCAAACCACTCTGTGATTCTGTATGATCCAAAGCAAGTGAAGTTCAGAAGCATCGTAAATTAATTAACGTGACCATACATTGACCTTTTGTAAAAGGCACTGCAGTGGCAGAAACTACCCTTTAGTAGTCAGCGCTCCTAATATTAGGCCACAGATTGATTTTAGCACAGAAATCTGGGGTACCGAAGTATTTCAAAGACAAACTGCACCTGAAAAACAGTCAGACTGTATCTATATTACATAGACGTGGAAAGATAATCCCAACGTGGAGCTACTTATTTTATGTAAACGTTATTCTTCCACTTAACTTCGATCAAGAACGTTATTAGAAAATCGTCGTTTGGTTTTTAAAAAAAGCATTTGAAGGAGAAGATATGACCTCAAAATGATTGTTAAGTTACGTTTAATCTTATTAGAAATCATGTTATTTACTCAGGATGCTGTAGACCTTTTATAATTCATTGAATACTAGCCAAAGCTAAATTAATTTCTCTTTTCTCTCGCTTTACATATATCTATGGTCTTCTAATGTTGATTTTTTCTATTCCTACCTTTATTACGGGTCGTAAAAGATGTCACAGGTCTGTGTCGCGGGTCTTAGTACGAGGCTGACAAGGCTCCTGCTCTGCTGTCTAGACTGTTTCTATTTAAACTGTGCGAATGTGACCTACTTTCATCTCTGTCGCTGCTTCTGCACATTCTCCTGTTCATGTTGTAATAATTCGGCCAAGTTTAATGATTGTCCTGCCTCATTAACTGGACTTGCAGGACACATATGGGAGACCTCAACCAGGCCAAAACTTGTTTCTCTATCACACCAAGAATGTGTCACTGTATTTATCCAGCCTGTTGTAACCCAGTGATCTCAAGGAAATATTTCTTCTGATTATTATTCATAGTTACTGAGATCTATTTCGCAAAGTTTAGCAACACTACTTAATGGTGGCTTGTCCATCTAAACTTTTAATGGTGAGTGACTAATACCCATCCTTATACATGCATAAGAAGCAAGGATTGAATTTGAATGCTGACTCATTTTTTTGAGTATCGAATAGAAGAAAATCTTTTGCTTTCAGTTTGTGTCTTGGCACGACATATGATTACGGCTTCTGCCAGAGTTCGATGCCCTTTTGTTCCATTGTAAGTGGACAAATTTCTTGAATCTTGCCCGTTGCTGTTTGCTGATTTTCTTGCTGTTTACTAGCTAGTTAGTAAAATTGAAAGCTTGTCAACACATTTCACTAAAAAACCCTGGAGTGGACATAAGATGTTTCAAACAGCTGTCCACGAAGACAACTGGATTTGTTAATTCGCTGTTAAGATCCTCTTGAATATCTTGGCAATTTCATACTTAAATACCCTCAACCTCTTCTCAAAATAGTGTAGTATTATCAGCTTCAAGTCCCCTGTTATCCTCGTGAACAAAACTGCTTTAAATATTGATGTCTTCATGGTAGGGAATGACTAGAGAAGAAGATAAAAATGCTTCGAATTACACAATTAGTAGGTGACATTAACAATAATAATTTTTATGGGTAACTCCTTATTTGCTTTTTCTGCCCCCAAACTTATTTGTTCTTATTTTATAGACTTTGGGGTGAGCATAATCATAGTATTATGGAATGGTTTGGGTTGGAAGGGACCTCAAAGCCCACCTAGTTCCAACCCCCCTGCCTTGAGCAGGGCCACCTCCCACTAGAGCAGGTTGCTCCAAGCCCCATCCAACCTGGCCTTGAACACATCCAGGGATGGAGCACCCACAGCTTCCCTGGGCAACCTCGGCCAGGGTCTCATCACCCTCGGAGATGAAGTAGTCCTTTGTACAAAAGGTTCATGTAAGAACTGTAGACCATTGAAATCCTCAGGCGGAGTTTAAGTGTTTTGTGAAGGGTTGCCAGACGTTCTGTTGGTTTTTTCACCACTGCGTATTGTACTGAAGAGGTAGGTTATGAACTTTGATATTAGGAGTCCACATTCAGATGGAGTTTATTCTGTAGGTACTGAAACGTGTCCTGTGTTCAGCACAGAGTTGTCTGCAGTGCACAGTTGTCTGCTTATCTTTGGTGTTCAGGAAGACAGAGGATCCTAAAGTTAGAGAATGAAGAATTTCTCATACAAATATTTTTTAGTACTTCAGTGCTTTTCACTGAGATTATTAATTCTTCTGCTTAGGATTCTTTCAAGTTAGAGAATTAACAGTTTCTCATACAAATGTTTTTAGTACTTCAGTGCTTTTCTCCGAGATTATTAATTCTCCTGCTTAGAATTCTTTTTTTTCTTTTTTCTTCCTCTTTGTGAGGAAGTGCATCTAATGTGAATATTTTCCACGGAGATCTTTTTGAATATGAAACAGAGCTGCTGTGAGCATAAGTAAGTGTCTCATTGTGTGAGGGTTGTATTTGGACTAGATCTTCTAAAAGTGAATGTACATTTTCAATTAGCTATGACTCACAGAGCATTAAAGCTCTGCAGTGAATTAGTTTAATTGTATATAAAACCTGAGAACATGGAAAACTTGGAATAACTTTTCTAACAGCAGAAGAGAAGCTTTCCTCCTTCTCCGTTAAAAAGCCTCTGCCGTGTTAACGTTACCACATTAACTGAGCAAACAGGAATTTTTAAAGCGTTTCTTTTCAAAACTGCCCTTGAGGCCAAAAGTCTCCCAAGGACAGGAGTCGGGACTGAACCCGAACAAGGCTAAAAGGTTCAGTCACGTAGTTTAAGAAATCTCAGGTGTAGTAGGAAAGGGAAAGATTACCAAATACCAGCCTAGGATGCTAAGTTGTGGGTTTTGAATGCCACAGCTCTCGATATCCTGAATGGTCTTTGATTTGTGAGTTGGCTTTTAGGAAGTTTTACCTTCCACTTGGAAAATGTTCTTCAAAAAGGGTCTTGAGGATGAACTTGATTTTTGCAGTGGATTTGTTGGTTAGGATTATAGGTACTGAAAATAATGTTTTGAATACTAATACAAGAATGTAATAGAACATAAGATACTCAGAATTCTTTTCCTCTGTATTTTTTTGGGGCAAGAGTCCGTCCTTCCTGTTTATGTCAAGCACTCGGCAAGTGCCAATATCAGCAGCTTCTCGTAACTGCCCAGAGCAGTCTAGGATGGCTGAGTTTCTAAGGATAGATCTGTTTTCATTAACTCAATTTTAAAAGAAGTCTAGAAAATGGAAACCAGTTTAGCCTTTGATCCTGTATAGGTAGAGCTGTGGCTTCCTCAGCCAATACCACTAGAATGTGAATGTGATGCCAGCTGAATGCGGTATCTATTATTCTTCTATATATGCCCATTTAGATTCACAAACTATATGCTCACGTCTTGTAGCTGGTTTATGATCACTGATGAGGTAACGAGTTGGGTAACAGTAGGTTAAGGCTATTTGTGTTTTCCATTTTCTCTCCACAGACATATTAGTTATTAAAACTGAGGTTTAGAGAGTATGTGCTCTTCATTTGATTTAGGATTAAGAGATTCACATGTGGTAAGTGCTGGAAAAGCTCGTGCTGTAGGATGATACCCGGCACTGATGCTTTTATTAAACCCAGCAATATACTTAGATTTTCAAACAGGGTGGGTTTTTTTCCTCCTAATAAAACCCACACAGGCATTTTCATGGGAATGACAAAGACGTCGTTGCAAGTAATGGTTATTTGTACCTTGTCATGTATCAACATTGACACGTTTCAAACGTGGCATGAGGAGTTGGAAATCAGCAGTCTGAGTCATCAGCAGTGACATTTTTCTCTGCCTTCTTCACTTTTTGCTCTCTCTTTCCCAAATTGCTAATCCAACTTACAAATATTAAGAGATCTGGGTATCTGGAATCCATGGTCAGAAGGTCGGTACGAGCAAGGATATGATTCAAGAGGTGGTACATGGTCTTTCAACCTTGTAAGGACCACCCCTGTGTTTAATACAGTCACTTCAAATGAAAAGAAGGAATAAAAAACAAACAATGAAAAGTTAGGTGGAAAATCATAGTGGTAAGAACAGACAGAACCATCTGAATAATAGAATCAGAGCTGTGCTGCTGGAATGACTTGACAGTTGTTAACACTGAATGTGACAAAGCACTGCAGAATCCGGTGGAGGAAATAATCCTGAAGTACTTGAGGATGGGGACAAAATATTTCTAAACGAGTTGTTGTTTTCAAAAGTAGTTTTTAAATGTGTGTGTGGCAAACTTGGCAAACCAATGTTTTCATGAATAAGTTATTTTATTAGTGCAGATCGTGTGTCCGTTGTGGTTTAGGATATTGAAGCAGAGCTTCCTCATTTTACAAGACACCAAACTTGAGTGTACACATTTTTTATGCAGAGATACCGAAATAATTCAACTTTAACTCATCCCTTTAACTGCAAAACCAAAAAGGAAAAGTATACTGTGGTCAAATGAAAATAAGCTATTCTCTCTTCTCTTCCTACGAAAACCAAACATGGAAAAAAAATAATAATCAGACCAAAAGGCACGTTTTGGTTGGCCTGAAATACAATGTTATATTTTGTTCAGGATTCCTGAGATTTTTTAATGACGTTTTAAATCGAACTTGAAAAATTAACTATCGCATATGATGGCGATGAGGGGAAAGGAGGTCTAGAAAACTGCCATTTCAGAAAGAACTGAAACAGCTGATGTTGAAAATGGGGCAACACTAGAAATTTTCAGCACAGGAGAAGTTGTTGGGTACGAGAGTAATCCCTGCTGACTGTGAGCAGGATACGTAGCGGGTTTGCACTGTAGCAAATTTTTTCCATGTGTAGAATTGGGAATTGCTTGCTAATAAAGATGCTGAAATATTGGACTCTTAAGATAGTGGATTACCTAGCACTGAATTCTTTCTGAACCAGTTAGAGTGCCTACCAGAAAGGATGACGGTTTGCCTTGGGAGAGAGGTATAGTGAAAAAAAAATCACCTGCTCAAGGGCCTAATTTTCTAAATACAAAATAGGATGGGATGGGATGGGATAGGTTGGAACTAGATGATCTTTAAGGTCCCTTCCAACCCAAACCATTCTATGATTCTATTTTAGAGCTGAGGTGAAGTCTGTTTTTACGCTCCAACCCCATAAGCTTACTTTATTTCTACGTTTTAATCTCTCTGTATTGATATTCAAAGTACAAACCTGTTCTTAGGTTTGAAATTGTGAACAACTTGGTTTGTGCTGCCTCTCTCACTTGCAAATGATGATAGTATATTTCTGCTTTTTACAGCCTCTCGTCAGGCTCTCACGATATATAACAGCAGTGATTTTCCCGTAGATTGCAAGAGTGACTTGTTTTCCTTAAACAGCAACTATAATAAGATTAATTAATTGAACTGGTGGCTTACACTTAATGACAATCACTTTCAAGAGGCAAATAAACTGCTTATGGTCATGTGGGAACCAGTCTGAGAATGAAGTGCAAGAGTATCGCTAAATCCCTTGGAGCTAAACATTCGGGTGGTTTTGACAAGGGAAATGAATGGATTTTCCCCCTGGGACTTAGTTCGCGCAGGTCCTTAGAACGTGGCCAGTCCAACAAGGAGATGTGTGCAGATCAGAGGGGTTTTCTCCAATTGCATTGACAAGGCGACTCTTTCCAAATTCAAAGGTAGGTTGCTGGTTTGCATAGACAGAAAAGATTGCATGTTTATGAGAAACCCTTCAAATTGTACAGATGCGTAGATTTGATCAGCTCAGTTCATAAAGTCACAAATCAGCACATCGACTTTTACAGGGCAGCCTGGGGGGTTTTACAGGGAGCAGGGCCATCTGCAACTAGAGCAGGTTGCTCAGAGCCCCCAACAACCTCCCCTGCAATGGGGACAGGGATGGGGCAGCCACCACCTCTCGGGGCAACCTGGGCCAGGCTCTCACAACCCTCAGCACCAACAATTCCTTCCTTCTCTCTAGTCTCAATCTCCCTCTTTTGGTTTTAAACCATCGTCCTTTGTCCTGTCCCAACAGGCCCTGCTAAAAGCCTGGACCTGTAGCCTTCAGAAGGTTTGGTTCTGTACCAACAAAGGGAGTAGATGACATTTGTTTTCTTCTAGTACAACAAGGATCTAACACTCTGTTGTAGAGCAACTCTACAGCTCTTCACAGTGTCATCTTAATAACGCGTCTTTGTGGCAAATTCACGTGGCACTAGTATTTCTTCATTTTGTCTCGTGCTTTTCTAGTAACTCGAGAATTATTCAGGGATTAATCAATTTGCCTGTGTCACAGTTCAGGATGAGGCTGGAAAAACATACAAAATGCCTGCATAAAATGTGTGCTTTATCATTCAAGGTTATGCAAATGTTGGAAAAAAAATCTGTGTGCAGCCTTTCTTTCTCCTGCAAAGTGTGGTTACATAGCAGCAGATTCAAGTGCCATTAGGTTGGTGTTGAAGGTGAGGAGCAAATTAAGAGGTAACTCATGTATTTGCAGAGTTTACCTGGCATGGGGGCCATGCAAGTTGATTTAGGTGATTTGAACCCTTTGGAACTTGAATTACAGCCCAGGTTTCTGTGGAAGTTTGTAGTTATGTATTTTTAAAGCTGCAAAGTTCTGCCCCTGACCCAGCCCGTTTGCTTCTGTTGCTGTGAATTAAGCTGATTTTTTGCTTTCACTCATCCAGGTGCCCAGAACACTTAAAAAGAAGTAATTTTATAACGCTGTGCAGGAACGTTCGGCTTGGACCTCCTGTGAAAATTGTGCTTCTTTTAATGCTTTTTAATTAGCTGTTATTCCGAGAGCTGTAGACAACACATCCTACCACTGTAAATAAGCCGTTTAGTATAAAACACATTCTGCTGCATTTTCCATCGCCGTCACCTTTACTGAAACTTATACAGAGGAAGTTCCTTGATGAACCCACATGCCACAAAGCTCCTTTTGGAGGTCTGTACAACGCACAGTTGTTCTTGTAAACAGATAATAAGAACCAAACCAATTGGATCTATCTTCCATTTGTTCTAGTTTCCTAATCAGCTGGTCCTGTTTCATTTTTCTTGGTGCTGTAACAGTGCTGGCAGGCAGCAGAAGAAAGACTTGGAGACATCTCTATCGCTTGTCTGAACTCTGGCTCGAGAATGGCATTTGTCAGGAAATCCCTCTCTTTATATGCTGATCCCGAACAGAGGGTGCATGTCTTCTGATAATTTCCTTTTCTCTCATATAAAACCCATTAGATTTTATCAGTATCTCCAAGTTATTTTCTCTGGGTTAATATTTAGAGCCAGATTTGCACAGAAAATTGTTCTTACGCTGCTTGTAAGGAGCAGATGAACTAAGTGTGTGTGTGTGTATAAACACATATTTAAATATGTGTGAAAGAAGTAGGTGGAAGTGTAGCTGAAAGTCATCTTATATAGGTGAACTAATAATTTGGGTTTTCTGATGAAGGCAGTTCTGACAAAGTGATTTTGTGGACTTCCTTGAGCAAGTCAGGGAGGAACTGGCAAATAATAACTCAAAATATAAGAGAATTAATCATTAGGAGAGACTTTGGGGTTGGATTAGATGACTGTTAGAGGTCCCTCCCAACCCAAACCGTTCTACGATTCTTTGACTTGGGCTCCAATTTTGATAAGACACGCACCACACTCAGCACAGACTATCTTAGACGTTTCCATTATTTACAAGTGTCATATTTTGATAACATCAGTAAATCTATTCCTTAGTATATTCACGTTCTAAAATTAGTTCTGACTAAATCTCGTATTTTCTTCCATTTTGTTTGCATTAAACCTTTTCCTTTCTCTAAGAAAAGGAAACATATCCCAGTGTACATCTCAGGAGATTAGAGAAACCTTTATATATTTTTTCAAGCAAGATTAAAAAAAATAAATAAATGTTGCCGCATTTTATATTTCACAAACTTCTTTTTATTTTTAATAATTCAGAAGCATGTAGCATGAATTTATGTAGGCCAGATTAGGCCAGTTCCATCTGGAATGATGCTGCATAATGAATTGGAAAATGCAGCTACTCCTGACACGTTTAAGTAATGGTTGCACTGCACCAGTTATACTTTATGTGGGTTATACTGGAATTGGAGGGGAGCTTTTCAGTGTTGGATGATTTCGTTCCTTCAAACTTGACTTTTGATATTGAATACATCCAAGATACTAGAAAAACAGAAAGTAACCAGCTGTCCTATAGGGTCCAAAGATCACTTTGCAGAATGGTCGTGGTTCTCTGAGGTGACATTGCTGGGATACTGGTGGCCTCTGGTCATTCCAAATTCCTTCATACAATCCTAGAGTCATAGAATGCATTGAGTTGAAAGGAGACTTTAAAGGTCAAAAATCCCTCCTCCCTCCTTTTCTGCTTTTAGAGTTGCCTCTTCAGTATTTTCATCCTACATTTAAAAGTATATTTTGTTCCTCGTGGAACATTGCTGGTGCTGAGATGAGCACGACTGATGCTGTTTATTCTCCTGACATCATGTAGTAGGTTCCCATTCCATAGACATGATTTGCCATCTTCCTGCTGATGAATTCATCAATGAGGACAGCAAAGGTGGCATTCCAAAGCCATCCCTCTCTCATGGTTACCTCCCAGCCTTCACATTCAGACTAGGGAAAAATAAATACAAAATGCTGTGGACCAAGAGAGATGGTAGACTCTTGGAGGTCTTCAAATCCCCACTAGATGTGCCCTGAGCTCCCTGCTCTATTTAGACCTGATTGGAGCAGGAGGATCCCTGGAGTTGCCTCCCAGACAAAATTATGACTACCTTAAATTCCCCTACGAGGGAGTTTAATTTGTCCCTTGTAAAGGTTAATGAAAAAACTCCGACCCCAAACCCCAGAATGCTGCAGACAGAGCATCACATACCAAAAGAGTCTATTTTCTCTCTCCTTTATTTGTCTTTACCGTGCTTGTTTGTAAAGATAGGGGTTGTTAAAACCCCAGTTTGACTAGGAGGCATTGAATAACAATGCTGAAAGTTATGAAAAATTAATCATAGATGGTACAGGGCTTATTGGAAATGAGTTTGTTAATGAAGATATGAATTTATAAATGCTTTCTAGTTTTCAGTCTGAAATTCATCCTGACCTTCCCAATCCACCTTTGCCAGCAGCTGCATAGTCCTCCAAGTATTCCCTGAGGTAAGAAATGGTCATGCTGTGAGGAACATGCTTTGTGCTGCTTAGACCATGAAATTCCGGATCAAATTAGAAAGTTCAGGTCCGATCCATTGACATCACCATCTTTCGCCTAACGATCAAGAAACTGACAGCACGGTGGTTGAATTCTGCTTTCAGGATTGCACGTTGCCTACTAAAATGTTGAAACAGACCAGGAATGCCAGTTCTTCTTCTTGGTGTGGGAATTCGGTGTGGTACAACCAAGAATCATCTACCAGGAGTTCTGAGGCGGGTACCTTTTGGTTGTCAAACTGTTCCTTAGGTGATGGGTTTAGACACGCTGTGATGAAAAGGAGGTTAATTTCAAGGTAATAAGCTTAGAGGGGTTTTTTGTACTTTACTGTTGATAACAAATAGTTCTTATTGATAGGGGGACATTATCATTAGCTCTTCTGTTAGTAGCTTCCCAGAAAATGCTCTTCACCTCAATCATTACTGCTCAAACTGTTGCTCTGACAAGGAAGATTACAGTGTGACTTGTATCCCGTTATCTGCTGAGTTCTAAAAGGAGAATATTAGTGTGAGCAAAGTCCAGAGGAGCTTTGGAAGTGCTGGTACCAGCTGCTCGAAGGTCTCAGGCAGGGCTGGTTGCAATGGACCTACCATAATACTTCCTGACTTCCTAATGAGCTTTGAGAGTTATTTCTCTGAATTGCTGCTTACGTCTGACTTGGAGTTTTTATTCTTGACTCCTAGTCAGAAGTTTGTATTAAAGAAGTTTCAATTAAACAAAACACAACCCACAACAAAATTAACAACCCTAATCAGAGAGTGCT
Organism: Todus mexicanus; assembly: GCA_013389965.1. Lineage (NCBI taxonomy): Eukaryota > Metazoa > Chordata > Aves > Coraciiformes > Todidae > Todus > Todus mexicanus. The sequence goes on from WEIS01017666.1 coordinate 26,572, forward strand.
GCTGTATATCTTACTCCATCCCTGGATTTGTTCAAATCTAGGTTGGATGGGGCTTTGAGCAACCTGGTCTAGTGGGAGCTGTCCCTGCCCATGGCAGGGGAGTTGGAACTGGATGAGCTTTAATGTCCTTTCCAACCCAAACCAGTCTATGATTGTATGATACGGAGAAAGAAGACAGAAGGAGAAAAATTGAAGAAGTTATCTCAACATTGCAATCATTTTAAAGGCTGGGGGAATGGAAAATGAAATTTCTCATTGTGATTTCATTTTCAGCAAACACTCGAGGAAGCAATTTTTTAGTGAAAATAGCACATATAGCTTGGTCTGGTCATATAAGCTGGTATTCAAAGATACAAACCCTGTTTTTAAATTACTTAGAGCCATAATGTGATTTTCTTGTTCAGGAATTTCAAACTGTCTTCTTTGTCTAGTTGACTCCTGTTCTCTGTGTGTGTGTTTAATCATGATGCCTTCTTCCATTGCTGCCTTATTTCTTTATGTTTTTATTTTATTTATATCTTTTTTTGACCCTGAAGGTTGTACCTCCTCTTTTTAACCTTCTTCCTCAGTGCAAAAAGCTGTGCTCAGCCCCCTGCCCATGCAACCATTTGCGCATTGAACCCGGTCTTGGTTCAGATCACTTTCTCCAAGATCAGGTAGATGCGGTTGATTAATGTTTAGCGAATACTTGACATGCAGAATTCCGACTCCTTCTCAGGAGGCCTTTACGAATAAGTCTGGATTTGCAATGAATGGATTTTGTTGGTTGGGCATAACCAATTGATGCTCCCCTGGCTTGTGCTGCCAGATCCATTCCCCGCCAAGAGCAGCAAACCTGTGCCCGGGTTGTGACAGTGGTATTTCCCCAAAATGACCCATGCTTCTGCAATCCCTCTCGGCTCTGATAATGTGCACGCTCTCTGCTGTGCGTTATGACAGCCTGAGTGACACACCATGCAATGAATACTAATGTGTCATAGCTGCAAGGAGCTGGAGCTTCTAGCACTTCTAGCACCTTGCCTAGCAAACTCCTCGACTCCCACACGGGTTTGTGACAAAGGGCTGGGGTGTATTTATATCCTTGCTCTCATTTCACCAAAGCAGAAATCCTTGCCATCCCAGAGCTTAGCACACAAGATCTGCACCAGTATGGTTGCCCTAGAAATATTCCACTTAAATACCTTACAGGATCAAACCTGGAAGGCAGGCAAGGGTGTAATACAGAACTAACCCAGAGTAAACATCAAAAGTTTAGACTAGATGATGCTTCAGCAGGGGGGTTGGACTCAATGATCTCTTGAGGTCCCTTCCAACCCCTAAGATTCTATGATTCTGTGATCCTTGAGGTCCTTTCCAACCTGGTATTCTGTGATTCTATGATCAAGCAGTTTGCTAAAGGAATATGTAAAATGCAGGGATTTAGGGTTTTCTGCAGCGAGGTAGGGAAGCGGTGCCTCAGATGTTTTCTGTCTCAATATCAGCCTGTTCTGGAAACATATTTGAGTCTGTGGCTACGTTGTCTAACATATTTTCTCCCTGCCTAGAATCGCCTCAGTCGTTGTGACAAGTTTTTGTTTGCTTTGGGGGTTTGGTTTGTTTTTCACTGACCATCAGGCTTAATGACTGACTCAGAATCCTGCCATAGATTGCCTCCCACCTAATACCATAGTGACAAGCTGCTGGTTTGCTTCTGTTCAAAGGAAAAGAAATCAAGTCTTTTGAAAAAATGAAATAGCCACCGGTATCTCGGTATGATTAAGCTGAAGGGTCCGGAGTACCTGTGAGAAATACTCCTTACCCCTGCAAGGTTGCACGCGAGCCTTAAACATTTAGCACGTGTTGTTTTCTGTTAGATTAGCAAACAAGCAAACAACGTTCTCTTTTGAAAGATGGAGACATATGGGAGTTGGGTGATTAATGCGCTTAGACAAAATCGGGAAATCACAGAATGCTCCAAATCCACGTGTTTAAGCAACCTGAATACCTCTTACAATCTATCCCAGAGCCTTTGTTGGTAGCACCAAGGTCTTTTATGAAAATACCCATTCCTAGAGTGGTTTTGACCATTTTCTTTAAGAAAACTGGGGAGAGGGTTAATAATAAAAAATATGAAACAACCCAATGAATTATCAAAAGAGGAGTACTTTGACATTACCAGTATTTTTGTTTTAAACTAATTTGCCTCTTCTTGTATCTCTGAGGAAAGTTTTTAACGTGAAATTGAACCAGTTTTCTAACCTTGTTTTCAGAGAGTGCGTTAAATTTGTACTTTAAACCTAAATCTCTCTTCTCTTCTAATTTTCTCTCACAGGAAAGGGATGCTAGTAAAATGTGCTGCCTGTGCTTTAGGACCACAGATGGTTAATTCCTGCATCCTGATCTATGCCTTCATCTATGGAGTTATTAAATGCGTTTTCCAAAAGTGATGATTCATTTCAGTTGGCTCGTCTTTGGAGAACGCATTTTAAACGGGGCTCGATTGAACAAATATTGCTCTGCCTGCTTTGGAAAATAAGGCCCACTGGAAACATTTGAAATGAAACCCCATATCCCTTGACCTCCTGATTTTCACCAGATCTATTCATGAGCAATTTGTGGAAAATTTAAAAACTCCAACCTAATATTCTCATTTTCTTAATGCTACCCCAACATATTATCCGAAGACTCTCAGTCCTGTAAAATGTGGTGCTAATACTACTTTTAAATAGTAGGTATTTTTAGTAGCGTGCTGAAGGTAGTTTCCACCTACATGCGCTAAGGAGCATAAACCAAACATAAGGAAATGCAACTTCAATATAAGCTAGTAGAGAACTGCAAGGAGAGACAAATAAAAGATCTGAAAAGCCCCAGAAAGAAATCAGTGCGAGCACTGACCAAACTCAGACTTGTGTGTCACCCCTTGTGGGTTTTTTTCCTGCCCCCAAATAATCCTAAAGCAACATTTTTATTCCTTTTTATTCTTAAAGCAATGATTTTATTCCTTTGCAGGTTTATTTTATCCTCTTCATCACCAGAAACAGTTCCTTCAACAAGAAACTTTTCACTAGATCTTGAAGATCAGATCTGATTCAGTGAGGTGAGTTTCGATTTAAAACTGTGCTGTACCCACCGGGACTCAAGTTTGGAGAGATGGTAGGAAAACTGAATCTAAAGTATCATTGATTTAAAAAAAAAAGGAAGTCCATACACTATAATTATTCTTGCCATCGTTTCTACTAGTTATGACTGACAGGATTTCTTAACTTATACAGATTTCTAACATGCAGTCAATAAAGAATTAGAAATGTTCTCATCTACAAGTCCCACTTAGAACTTCTCAAAGAAACTTATCCCAATGGGGACAAAGATGTTTATTTGTATTAAATACAGATTTAATTCAAGTTTTCTCTTACTGTCTCCAAGAGGCTCGTTATTGTCTTAAAGTTTTTCAGCCGCCTCTTTAAGATGATACTGAAAAATTATTAGATATTTCATATTTCATGTACCCTTTAAGCAATGTACAGTTTTGATGGGAATTTCAGACAGCTGGACATTGGGTATGAAAATCCAGAGAACTCAAGGTAAAGGTTGGTCTTTTAACCATTTAATATCATATTTCAGAGGACTTGTGAGTACAGATATGGTGCCTCCTGCCTTCATTCATTGCTAGGCCCTAAATTGCTCCCTGACTCAAGAATTTTTCGCAATAAGAACAATCAGCCATTCGACTCATCTCCCCAGGAAAAGTGGTGGAGTTCCCAACCTTGGACACTTTTAAGATTCAGCTGGACATGGTGCCGGGCCAGCTTATCTTGACTGGATTTTTGCTAAGAAAGGTTGGACCAAATGATCCTCGAGGGCCCTTCCAACCTTGTGTTCTATGATTCTCTGACTTCTTCGGCCATCTAATTTGAGATAACATCTGTCATCATACATTTATATCACAACACATTTGGAGATCTTTGACTATTTAATATCAGATATTGACTGCTATGGTACAGAAAAGTGTGATAATTCTTTAGAGGGGTGGATTTTTACCCTCTCTCCTCCCTTATTCTTGTCCTGTTTGCCTTGCCTGGTGTAGTGCATGGCGTGTGGTGGTTACGATGTCACACCATGCTCTGACACAAGTGGTGGACATGGTGAGTCTATCCCATCTAACACATTCAGTAAGTATTGTTTTCATTTTACAGAGAGGGTGGGAGACGTGCAGACGAATCAAACAATCCATCTGGAGATCATGCAAAGACTCTGGAAATACAATCCCAGCGAGTCCTGCCTATAACGCTTTTGATGTCCTCATCATTGACCCAAGGTCCTGAGAGCACTGACAGTAAGAAAATACCTTCTTCTGGATATTATATGCATTATAGTATTTAAATCCATTTGAATTTGGAGACGTTGAAGACAAGTAGAAGTTTCTGTTGTTTTCCAATGGCCAAGGACATGCTATTAGTGATTTAAGAAGAAAAAAACCCCCAACATTAAAGTGGAAAAGAATTGCTATAAAAGGTACATATGTGGGAGGGGTTTTTTTGTATTGGGCTAAGTGGAAATTTGTCTGATACCAAAAATGATGCCCAGATTTTGAGTCTAGGGGATGCTGAGTATATTTAGTTGGTGTAATTTGTTCATGAAGTTACAAGTACCTGAAAATGGATCTTGAAAATGAGCATTATCTCCTTGACTAGTCCTTTATGTACTGTAAACTGTGGGGGTTTTCCCCCTATTTTGGCAGTTATCTCTATCAAAGATCTCTTTGCATACAACATTCCTTTTCCTCCTCAATTTATCCAAAGCAGTAACTTTCTCTGGGATCTTGCATGGCTGAAACAAGCCATTATCCTTTTTGCTTTGGAACTGTAGAAATCTTCTATGTTATTTTTTCCCTGGCTTGGAGTTTAATCTGCAGGTTTTTAACCCGTACCAGAATTTCACCTCGGATATGTGCTAAACATGAGGAGAAGGTAGAATGGGACGTCTGCTAGGTTGTTCCTCAATAATGTTTTGAAGCATCTGCAGTTAAGATTTGATTCTCAATAAATACAAGTTGTATTTGCCAGTCACAATAACTCCACGGGAGAAGAAATTAAGACATCTGATACTTTCATCCCTATGTCAGGGTATCACGCTCTTGCTATTTAAAATTCACCAAAGGAAAAAATAAAAGCTCTCATACTGTAAAGATATTATTTCCAAAATGATGCATCATTCACGTCCAAGTCGAGTTGTCTAGATTCTAAAATTTTACATTGTTAAAAATTCAGTTGAAAAGAAATAGCCCTTCTTTTTCACTCTGCTGACATTTTTCAACTTGGGTGATTTACAAAACCAAATACATATTAGATGGGGCATGAATATAAAAGGAAGGACCATGTTCTATGACTGCATTAAGCTGGAGACACTCCATTGAATAACTGAGTTATTCCTCCCTCTGGAGTTAATTTAAAGCAGTTTAAAGTCGGTGGTGCTTGGTTCTGGAAAGGAGGGAATTTGTCTACATCCAAATTCAAAGCCTGAAATCAGTGCCATAGGAAAATGGGCTGTTTTTCTCAGGACTGCTTTAGAATAAAAAGACTTGAAATTTATTCTAAGCCATTTTTGTGAGTCAGATTTTTTTTTTTTTTTAATGTAGAATACAGCGGTTAATTTCAGTCCAAAAATATTCACATTTTATAGGGAATTGAAAAACATGACCATTGCCAAGAGCTGGAAATTGCAACAAAAAATACAAAATCATTTTTATGATTATTATTAATAATAATAGGAGTACTATTGCACAGCTTTTTTTCTCCGCTAGGGTTACTACCCATGAAAATCACACTTTTCAATTTGATTTTATCGTAGGATAAGGATTTTGGACTTACAATTCCTTTTGTGAATACGTGTGTGCTCTTAAGATATAACACTCGCTGTGTTATATGTTAGGTACCTGAAAATCATGCTGTGGTAAACTTAAAAGTGATTAGCAACCTTAAAGAGCAAGCTTTTGATAGGGACATAATTTCATAAATATAGAGTATAGAGAGAGACCCTAGTTAGAATTGTATCACAACAATCCCAAGAGCAAGATTAGGAAGAGTTTAATTATTTTTGGTAGTGGTTTGTCTTTTTCATGTTGGGTTGTTCGGGGGGTTTTTTTGTGTCAAAGCACCATTTTCTTTTAGGCGAAAAATTTCCCCTGCTAGTTCTAAGTTTCATGCTGGGCATATAATTCTCCTGGGCGTGCCAGTGAAGAAGAGAAATGGAAAGCAAATTAGAAAAAGTGTTGTTACTAAATGAGTATAAGGCTTCTTACTTTCCTCCTATGTAAATACATTCAGGAACTATTCAGTTGCAGAAGTGGTGGAAGGGACCTCTGAAGTTCCAACCCCGCTGCTTGAGCACCTAGAGCCAGTTGAACAGTAAGGAGTGAAATCGAGTGTACAGGAAAATGTGTACTATGAGCTTGGGTTGCATTACAAAAATCACAGTCTCCCTGTGAGATTAGGTGCTGAGATTCTGGGGATCTCTCTTAAGTCCCTAAATTGATTAGTGAGCTGGATTCTAGATCCGTGCAGCCAGAAGTGCGTTTGTCAGCGGGTTTTGTTCCCGTTTGAAAGTAGGAAGCTGTAAGAGGATTCAAGTACTGTCTCCATATGCAAACAGCTTCTTGTCAGCAATGCTTAAGAAAATAGGAAGAATAGTATGTTCTACAGCTTCCTTTGCAATGTCTTCATGTTTATTTAAAAGGAAAGCAGGGCTGTCACTGACTTAGAACAACTTGAAACTGCTTTTCACTTCACTTTGTAGAAGCAAAACAGTCTAGTTTCAGTCTTCCTTAAATTTGGGTTATATTTATGCAGTTGTAAAGTTTCTTTGCTCCTTTACCTACAGGTCAGAATTGTGTTTCCTTAGGCTTTAGTCATGTTTCTCGTCCATTGACTAACTGACAACTGTGGCTATCTAGTCTTTTCCAGTGCTGATCACACACAGAACTTCAGTTCTTTAACTTGCCTCATGTGTTGGGAGGGAAAAGGTGTGTAGTATGTTGCTGTCCAGGTTTGCTATGTAAAGATGGGCTTCAAGAAGTTAGGCTGAAGTTCTTGTCTCTGAGGGTGGTGAGACACTGGCACAGGTTGCCCAGGGAAGTTGCTCCATCCCTGAATGTGTACAAGACCAGGTTGGATGGGGCTTGGAGCAGCCTGCTCTAGTGGGAGGTGTCCCTGCCCATGGCAGGGGGGTTGGAACTAGATGATCTTTGAGGTCCCTTCCAATCCAAACTATCCTGTGATTTGCCAATATGTACATTGGAGTTTGGTGATCCTCAGGATCAGGCAAGCTTGTCCTATTATATGAAAAGCAAAATAGTAATTGTCTTGTTGGTCTCTGTTTGGTTTTCTTCACACATGGTGATTGTGGTCCGTAAGAGGAACCAGGACCCAGCAACCTCCGCGGTGCGTTGGGGATTTTGTGACTGTTCTGCAAGCTGCGTGGTAGCACTGCCAGGCAGGGAGAAGACCAGGTAGCAGGCTGCTCTCAGCTCTCAATGTCCACCTGTGCGTGCCCAGTGCTGGGGAATGGGCACAAAGGACAGCAGGGAACTGAACTGAAGGCCTTGGGATATTTCATCTGTCTCACTCTGTCAGTGCTGTAAAACATCGCATCACGTGTCGCGTCCAACGTTTTCCATCGGGCACTTGTTTTCAGTGTCAGCTCACCACGTTGGGTGGATTTCGTGAGCTGATACGTAAGGAATTGCTTTCCTTGCCCAGAAACCCTGCAGAAAGAAAGCTTTGAAGGCAACAGACAAACGATAGCGTTTGGAGGCAACAACGTACAGTGTATCACAGGCAGAAAGACACACTAACAGTTCTGTCCAGCACTAATGATCCCCTTTTAACATCTGATTAGTGAATGGCTTATAGTGATAACACAAACATATTTGTTTTAAATAGGTTTCACACATATGTGGCAACCACACTTGTAAAACAGATAATCCAATCCTATTTTTCATGTTGTTTAGTAAAAGGACATTTACCTTTTCATATAGCATGCAGCATCGCCTCATAAATATCCCAAATTCGATTGCTTTCTGGTTGTGTTCTAAGCAGCTAATCGCTCTATCTGCCGTGTTTATTAGGTGCTAAAGCCTAATTGGGATATTAAAAATAACAAACTTTACGACAGATTATATCATAGCCTACAGCATATTCCGGTCTTGATACTAATTCTGTGTTTAGTCACAGCTGTGCCGACAAAGACATTATCCTTGTGTGTGTGTATATATATGTACATTTATTTAAGCACTGGCATCTGTCAAAAATGAGCATTTTGATGTCATTTGAACGGCATAAAAAATACAAAATGTTCGTATTTCCATCAAAAGTCAAATATTTGTATCCGCAGAGATGCTGTAGCTTAGATTCCGATTAGATCCCCCAAAGCCCTGTGTCTTCTGCTTTAGACACCCGTATGTTTGTTTAATTCAGTTCTAGAAACCTTCTCTTGCGCTCACAGGCTCTTTAATATTAGGAGGAAAATGTTCAGGCACTTTTCAAAGCAACAGTGGCACAAACACATACGAGGCTCTGATGTTTTTATCCTGCTGGGAAAAGGAACAACTTTGTGATTTGGGGGGATTTGAAGTAGTAAAAGAAGATGACGTCTCCGAAGACGTTTGTAGGCCCAAAATACCCCAGCGGCATCAATGAATCAGACGGGAACAAAATAAGCTCACCAGCTGAGAAAAAGATTGGTACTTGTCAGCAACTTCATCTCCTATCACGCTTGCAGCCTTCTTCAAACCTCCCCACAGTCTTTTCTCACACTCCTGAAAAGGCCGTTGTGTTTGGGTTGTTCATGACTACCACACACTCCGTCTTTCGCCATTTGCCGTGGATTTCAGCGATAGTAAGATGGGCTGCGAAATGATCTAACAGTGATTAAAGACCTGGTTCCAGTTGCTTAACTTCTCTCTGGTGGAACTTTCTCACCAGCGAGCCCGCTGAGTCAGTAGAATAAATCTGGAAGTCAATGTTAATGATTCAGTAAGTGTTATTTGACTGAGCTCAGCTAGCTTTATGGATTTTATAATGCTACAAAAAACTTATGACGTATCACTTGAAAAGTTCTCTTCCTTTCTTTTCAAGTTTCATTGGAAGTTGAAGGCTAAGTAAGGCTACCAAACATGCCTTGGCCCTTGGAGATGACCAAGGGCTAGCTCTGTTATTGCACGCATGGAATAACTCCAAGCTACTGCTTAATATATGAAGTTTGCGATAATTACCAAGAAAGCACCTGACTAATCCTTTTTTCGGGGGTTGTGTGGAGGAGTTAGAGCTATAAATAACGTCTTTCTGATTTTGAGAGAGACAAATGCCGCCACATACATCATCCATGTTCTGCTTCCCTTGATCGTGGAGAGGGTGGCAGATCTAACTTCATGCAGGCAAAATTTTCTGGAAGCTTTCTTTGAATTTCGATCCCTAAATGCCCTGTTCTGAGCATCTTAGGTGATGTACGTAAGTACATCTAACATGCATTGGTACTTAGCTGAGGATCTAACAAACGCATCAGTGCTTTACGAGCCCAAATTAGGGAGTCAGTTTTAGAAACCTCAAAAAACCTGGTGAGAAACCAAAGCGCAGCAGCCTCGATAGGTGAGCCGAAACATTGCGCTGCTGTCACTGGAGCCGTCACTTAAAGCCATTGAAATCTCGAAGCGCTTCACGGGGCTTTTCTCCTGGAACAGCTGCCAAGCTGGAGTTTTAGGTGACTGTTCTGTGTATAGGCATATTCAGGAAGCATGGATTTCTTGTGGTTAGAAAGCAGATTGCTTTTCCACGCAAATAATTTCCGCTCTTTTTTTTTTTGCAAAGGTAGCTTTCTACCTCGTTTCATGTTACCGTTCATCCCTCTGCATCTGCAGCTGGTGTTGGTCCCCGTGAATCTCATCCTTCTTTTGCAGAGACGACTTTGTGCCTCCCTTCACGTCACTGTCTCTCCGCTGGTTGAACTGTCAGAATCAGGCAGGCTTTTGAGAAAATGAGCTTTGACATTTCGGGGGGGTCTTTAAACTGATCCCTTGTTTTTCAATTCCTGGTTTGTTTTTTTTTTTTCTTCTTGTTGTTGTTGACTTGGGAGGTTTCTGAAGGTAACCCTGGGTTGGTTTCCTAGACTGTCAAGCAGGTGGCAGCAGTGCCACGTCAGAGCAGCTCCCAAGCCCTCTCCCTGCCATCAAGTGTTAATGCCATTGGCCAATCAGTGCTAAGATGATGGGAGGTAATTGGGTAATTGTATTTTACTGATCACAAGCAGAGAAAAGAAGAAAGGGGGGGGGGAAGAAGAAAGGGTCAAAAAAAGAATTTTTTTTAAAAAAAGAGCGAGAAAGAGGGGTCAGAGCAGAAGGGGTGAAGGAGGAGTGTGGCCAGCAAGGCTGACCCTGGGGTGTTTGGGTACCACTGAGAGGTGGGGAGTCAGAAAAAGCCCAAGCGCCAGCGAAGTGGAGCTACTTGCAGCAGCAGCAGCAACAGCAGCCGCTGTCAGGAGCTGGATCTATCCATACATGCGTCCCTACATGCACACCCAGCGAGCATTGGAGCCGGAGCCGATGGGAGGCAGGAAGGGTTTTGGCTGTGCAAAGGGCTCGGCGTTTCAGGGATGAAACTAAAAAGAAGCGGCTGCGCTCCTGGGAATGTGTCGTCTTGGAAGGGAGGGAGGCAGGAAGGAAGGAGGAGAAGGGGGAAGATAACTGGCGTGGGGAAGAAGATGGGAGACTAACTCACTGCTGCTGTGCAGGAAGGGAGAGCCAACTTGTAGATCTGAGATCCACCGGGTTGAGCTTGGGGATGAGATCAGACCTGCAGTGAAAGACAGAAAGGGAGGAAAAGGGAGGCAGAGACTGGAGAGCTTTTATCCTTCTTCCTCCCTCTCTTCCCCTCGCTCCCCCTCAGAGAAGAAATAGAAGTTTATCCGTCTCGGTGCTGCTGGATCCGTATCGCTGCTGGACAAAAGATGGAGAGGAAGCTGAAATGAAAAGCGAAGGGTGCTTGTGAAATTTCCAGCTAAGAGGACAAATCACGCCTCTCCGGGCTTCTTTTGTGCCCCGTCGGGGGAGTTTTAACAGCAGAAAGATTTTTGAGAAGTGGAGGGGGGGAGCAAAGGGGAGAGTGGGCGTTCAAAACACCCGTCCCGAGCCTTTAAAAAATAACGAGGGGATGGATTTATTCTTGACAGCTGGTGGGAACCTTGAATTTTTCCTGCTCCCTCCCTCCTTCATTCCATTTACTGTGAGATTATGAAAATGCAGAGGAGTTGGAAGGAAGGCAAAAGGATATAACGTGGAGTTGGAAGCGAGGAGAGAGGGTGCTGATGCTGTGGATTGCTGGCTTCTTGCTGAAATCAAAAATCCAATTGCGCACTGGGTTGTGATTGGAAATCTAATCAGATCTTCGGAGAGGGGGGAGAGAGACTAAAAGTTTGTTGTTTTGATGGACACAGATGAAAATTGAAATGCGGGAGGAGATCCTTTTCTAAAGGAGTGCGGCGGATAGAGGAAAAAGAAGAATGGGAATCCCCGTTCTAATGTGGAGACGCACAGATTGGATAATTGATAGTGCAGCAAAGAAGGGGGAAGAAGAAAATTGCCTGGCAAGAAGACCTGGATCTTAACAGTCACAACAAAATTGCATTAAAAAAATTATAGATGGGGAGTTGCTTAAAAAGAAATACAGCCCTTTCTGCTCTCCAGAGAAAAAACAAGCAGTGAGCAATGGAGAGCAGTGGAGCCAGAGAGGCAGCAAACCTCAGAAAAAGGCAACTGGGGAAAGGAGCCACAGTGGAATGAAAAGTTTCGGAAGGGAGAAGGACCATTCATCCTCTGCAAGGATTTGTGTTTTTCTCCTGTCCTTTTAAACCGCTCTTCTCCGGTGAAGGCAAACGGCAACGTTACCGCTACGGCAATTTGAAGCAGAAAAGTTGAAAGGCACAGAGGAAATAAAGGACAGAGAAGAAGAAAGGAAAAAAATTGCCAGAGGGGGAGAGTTCAGCAGCGTTGGGTTGGATTGGCACCTGTACGGACTGACATTGCTGGGAAATTGCAGTTGGATATCCTCTATTTTTATTTCCTTCCTTGGTTTTGATTTTGGTTTGGTTGCTGAAATGAAATAGTTTTCTGCCCCCTCCCCCACCCTGGTTTTTCGTAACCGCTCGGATTTCCAGCTGGATAGTCTTTGAGGCTACAGTAAGTACGCTTGCCATTTCATCATGTTTGGGGAAAGGAAATATGCCCCCTTGGCTCCCTTCTTTCCCCCTTGCCCCTCTTTTATTGCTCTTTTCCCCCACCTGAATAACAGATCTGACCGGATTGTGATAATGGCTGGAGGGGGGGCGGCTGGGAAGGGAGAAGGGAAGGAGGGAGGACAGAGCTGAATTCTCCCAGTAGCTCAGATGTTTCCGTCGGTAAAAGTCCAGCCTCGGTAGGATGCTGCAGACGCCTGCCTGCGTGGCTTCTCTAGCATCCGTAGATGTTGGCTAGAGAAGAAATCTTTGGAGAAATCCCCTGCAGTGAGCGGGGGGTGCTGCCTGATCGCCCAGGCTGCACGAAGGGATGCGAGTTGCACAGCAGCGGCTGCACGGAGGAGGTTTCTCTCATTATTTATTAAGTGTTTAAAATAGAGAAAGGCTGGGGGTTTGAACGCTGGCCCCCAGGCTGACGTTGCAGATCAATACGGTGTATTACTGAGAGGCAAATGTTACAATCGAGCAGGGAGGCGGAGGGTGGCTTTTGGCGGGGGGAAGGGAGGGATAGGACAAGGGGGCTTCATGGATTTGGGGAGAATTTGCACGTTCTATACTCCACGGCTAAGAGGAAGCAGTAGCAGGCAGGCAGAGGGCATTCTTCTATTGAAGGGGAGTTTGGGAAACTGCTGTACCAGCTGCTCTGTGCCCTCCAGATCTCCTAGGAAATTCTTTGTGATTTTGTGGTGAATCCTTCAGGCTCCCTGAGGACTTTGGAGGCAGTTGAAGGAGATTTGCTTTGACTGACAAGCAGCGAGAGGATCCCGTGGTCTTAGGAGGTTTTTGTTATTAGGCTGATAATGAAAATAATTAAAAAGGGGCTTGTAGACGGTGGGGTTCAGTGATGAGCAGTGATGTGTAGCAGACCAGTACATCCCTGCCTGGAGAAATGTGGTGTGGGGGTGTGGAATAAAGGGAGGATAACATGGTGGTTTAAATAGAGGTCCTTGTTTTCCTGTGGGGAAACTTCAGTCCTCTCTTGTGGCATTGACTGCTTAGCTTGTAGATAGGGAACGTTCTCTCTTCCCCTCCTCTCCCCCCTCACCTCTGCCCGCCTCCAACCTTGGCCTTCACATGGAAAGGCTCCTCCTGAACGTATTAGGCCAAAACTGGTGGGGGAGGAGAGGGAGAAAGAGCCGATTAAATGAGCCATTGAACAGCTATGGGTATTTTTTGGCAGGCACGGTGCAGAACTAGCTTTGCCACTCACTTTTCTCTAGCTGCAATATTCTGGAGGAGGGGAGAGAAGGCAGAGATGGGAGATGTGTTGGTAGAGCCGGATTTTAATGCTTTTTTTCCTGGCAGCATGTCCCTCTTCACGAGCTTCCTGCACGAAATAACATGATCCAGGGCTCTCACTTCCCTGGATAAATAGATAAATAAAAATTAACATCTTCCTTCCTCTCCCCTCCCTTTCTCCCTTCACTCACATCACCGCGGTTCCTTCACGTAAACGTCCTGAATCTTTTGGCATCGTGGAAACGAGAGCTTCTGCCTCTCAGACCTGTCCCATGCTCTTCTGTTTGGAGGTCATGCCTCTTAAACGTTGGCTGCTTGCAAAGGATTAAGATTTCGGGTGCAATTCTGCTCCTCAGGAAATCCCGGGGAGTTTTTATTTGGCCACGCGAACAAATCAGACCCTTTGTGCTGTTGTATTTAGCAAAAGAAGGAAACAGGCACAGCAAGATTTGTTCCTTCCAGCCCCAATTACTCTCCTCTTTCTCAGCACAGCGAAATCGGTTTAGTACAAAGTGCTTTAGCCTCATTTATTTCTCGGGGCACACGTTTCCTGGTGGGACGCTAAATGGGTAATAAGTTTGTCAGCATCTGAAAATAAGCGCAAAACTCCGTTCTCCGTCCCTTCATGGATCATTATAAGTCTGTGCCCTATTGTGGGCCACACTTACATCAGCAGTTGCAGTAATAGAGCAGCTAAATTTATGTTAAGCTGCTGCTCAGTAATTACCGAAGGAAAA
>WEIS01017670.1:0-10203 GCA_013389965.1 Todus mexicanus
CAGTCTGAAAAGCCAGACATTGACGTCAGGGATTTTCCCAATGATAGGGTTACTCAAAACAAAAGGAACCGAGCTGAATATCTTCTCCCAGGAAGGAAAATAGCAAAAGTGGCAAAAACGTAGTGATGACGCATAGGTGCAGAACTGTGGCTTCATCAACTCTGCTCTTTACAGTTTCTGAGGGAGCTGGATTTCATCAGGCCTCTGCTTCCACTCTTCAACTACAGCTTCCACCTCTGAAGAGCTAAGGTACTAAGGGAGGTGGGGGGAAGACATCCAGGAGACAGGTCAGTGTCTTATTCCCGAACAAGTCATCATCAAAAGTGCAAAGCAGAGATAAAGGTGTTCCTGTAGAAAACCATTTAGTCTGTGAGCTGGGGATTCCTTCAGCTGCACAGGATGGTTGTATTGAGTCTGCCTCCTGCCAACAGCCCCAGAAGGCACAAGCCGAAGTGCTGAAATTAATGAATAGAAGATGTTGGAGCTGTGGTTATCCCTGCAGTCCACGTTAGATACAGCAGGCAAATATAAGGACCATAAATTCCTTTGAGCTTCAGCCTAAATTGATCACAAACTCCTCTGGTCAGGAAGGATTGTTTTCCAGAAATACACTGCAGCATCACTCACTCACGTGGTCTACATTTTCTGAATTTATTTTTCTACCTCTGTCGAAGACAGGTCACTAGACTGGGCAGACTCATCCAGCAACAGGATCCTGCATGGGCATCAAGTCAGCAAATTAGAAGCTGGATTGGAGAAAAACTGACTTTTCTGAATTGTTTTACTGATAATCTCCCTGACTTCAAAGCTCACATCTGTCTCATGAGGTGGGGGATGGTTTCTAACTTTAGTTGACCCAAATTACTTCCAGCCTTCCTCTGCAGCACACAGCAACACTGAATCTTTGTATTGTGCCTTTGATCATCGCAACTCTGAAATAAACTGGCCTGTATGTCTCTGCGAAGAAAGCTTTACAGGCAAAGGCATTTAGATGAAGCCCATTGGTGGTTCGGTTGTCCTCAACAGAATTACTCTCTGATTTGGAGTGACAGCAAGGGGGGAACCTGAGAGCAAAATAGGCTTTATCTGCAAGGTGCTGAGATTTTGTGCACTCTAATCACATCAAAGAGCAGTTCCTCACCTAAGGGGAAGAGTTGTGCTCTGATTTTCCATAAGGTGGTCCTGAAGGTAGTAGAAACAAGTTTTCCTGAAGTCTTAGATTAGAAAAAAGTGATGCAAAAATCTATATATTGCCTCAGCCTGACTCACTTATAACTTCATCCAGGATGATAAACTGGGCCATTCATCATTTGTATCCTAAAATCTTTCCCATCCCTCATCTCATCCCCTCATCAAATATACACATTCTGTAAATGCCAAATTAACAAGAAGCTAGATATGAAAAAGATGCTTAGAATTAGAGAATTTATGTCGGGATTTTAATGAGTCATATTTTTGTCTCAGATTAATTTCTAGTGTACACTGAAGTTGTACTTCTGCTGGTCAGGGTGCAGGTAGTTCTTGTCCTTCATTTCTGGGATGCTTTTTGGTCATCGACTGTACTTGCATCTCCACTATCTTAAATGCAATGGTAGGAAAATAACTGTTAAGAAAGTTCTCAGAGAGATTTGGGGCTTTCACTTCTGTAATTTCAAGAAAAATGAAACTCAAGAGAAAAAACAACCAACCAACGCACCCTAGAAAAGGGTAAGGCCATTTTTAAACACTGCAAATGAGCAGAATATAGCAAAGCTCAGGCTTTTGCCTATTCATAGATGTGACCCTTCTAAAAAGTGAGAAAAGGGAGAAGAGCTTTCTTCTGTTTAAGAAAAAAAACCAAATCCTTAAACAACAGGATATTATGTACCTGTTATTAACTTCCATCTGGCAGTAGCCCTGTAGGGAAGTAACACACCAAGATAACCTTTTTTTTGGGGAAAAAAACCAAACAACACAATAAGACCCACTGATTTTAGCAGAAGCTGTAGAAGTAAAATTTGTTTGAACTGTTTCTGCACATCTTTTCATCATGCACTTGCCATTTTTAAACTACTTTAAAACAGGGTTGTAAATGTGTTAAACAGGTCACCCTCTGTGTCCAGCGCAGAGATAAGAGGCTGTTTATAACTCCAGCTGGAGAACTTTGGCTTTTGAGCTCAACTGGTAACTGCTTACAGGGCAGGTCCCCAGTGCTTGCCCAGAAGGCAAAAGTTACAGTCAGAGAAAAGAAATAAATCTGACTGCTCTCATGTTTAGCCTTGCTCCAGCAGACCAATATTTCTATATATGGCAGCCCTGGAGCTCTGATACATGGACACCACAGAGGAGCATGTGACGAGTTGGAGAACCAGTCCAAAAAAGTTAAAGCATTAGACAAGGAGGCAAAACTGGATGGTTTTGCAAGGAAAAGCTGAGAGAAAGTAAGTGATGTTTCTGCCAAAGAGGACTTGGGTCCTGCTGTTGCTTGCAGAAGTGACAAGCAGTGACACCTTCTGTTTGACTCAAAAGGAGAAGCTACAGGAGGGGTTTGCAGGGAAGAGACACCCAAGAGACACATGAAGCAACGTCAGCATTGATCTAACAATGCCAAGGCCAGGACAAACCTGAAGAGCTATCTAATGTAACATTGGTGCATACTGGGGTAGGCACAGCCTTGGTATCCACCAGGGTAAATATTCTGCCCTGTGCAAGTAACAGATGGGCTGGCAGGGTGTGAGAGAACATCACCTAAGTCAGCCTCCCGTTTTCTTTGAGGAGAGGAGCCTACATGGCTGTTATCACAGCCTGGGCTGTAGTATGATAAAGTCTTCAAGTGTCCCAAGGTTCCAGGATTTTTTGTTTTTTTTATTGTTTGCTAACATTGAGGAGGGAGAAAGATAAATGAAAATGCGTTGTGACCAATTTTTGCAGGATAGCTGCACTGTGGGTCCTCAGGGGGCCATGGGAGCTTACAATGGGAGCTGCAGGGAGAAAGGTCGCTTGGGTCTCCACTTGTAGGCAACAAGGGACTGCTCTGGGGTGGATCAGCCTCTCCAGGTGTCAGAAAGCCAGAAGATAAAACACTGGCCCCTAGACAAGTGGGCAATGTGCCCAGTCGAATCCACCCAGGCACCTGTATGGCTCTGCCAGTGTCTCTACAAGTGGTAGCGCCCGCAGAGCAGAGAGGGTTAGAGCTTTAACACCCCATGGAGATGCCAAAAAGTAGTGCTGGAGCTTCTCCAGTATAAGTGGTAATTTAATCCAATTAAAAGTAGGTATATGCCTGTTAGCCTGCATTTTCCCCAGAGTCAGGCTCAATATGAGCCAGAAAGAGCAAAAAATGCCTTTCCAAGAGCTCTGGCCAGCCTGCCGAGAAACAGATTTTTACAGCTGCAGTTTCTGCAGTCTAAAGAGGATGAGAAGGGAGGGGAGGGAAGAGGCTGCCAACATGTAAAAGATAATGCACAAATGAAAAACTCTTCTATCTACTGCGGATGGACCAATAAGCTCAAAATGCAGTAAGGTCTAATTCAGTTCTCCCTTGGGGACAGCTTTCAAATGCCAGGTGGAACGAAACACTGGAATACACCACTCAGAGAAGGTGGTAGAGCCTCCATCTTCCACAGAGCAGCTTAAGCAAGGATTCAAATAGCGTCAAAAGCAAAATAAGTGATTAAATTAGATATGTAGAGTTACATACAGCGCCTTCATACTCAGATTTTATATCAGTCGAGAGCCACATTTCATCAGTGTCTACTATCCTGCATAAGTGCTTTTATATCCCATTGGGACTGCTCCTATCTCTAAGTTGTACTAAAGCCTTGAGAAGACTGTAACTGGGACCTGTAAAAAAAGACTATAAAACAAAGTCTGTGCTTTCTCTTCTCTTGGTCTTCTCAGACACAATGCTTAAAATCAGAGCCCTAAATCCAGGTCTGTCCATGAAGAATCCAAGGCTTTGTAAACTTCTAAGACTTCATCATAGTTTGTACTATTTTATAGTAGACCAGTAGTACATCAGCCCACCTGTGGACTGCATCACGCTATTGTTTGCCATTCCAGAGGTAATTCTTCATTAGGGTGTATTGCAGGAGGGGTTTAAACACCTCTCCGGTTGCACAGGAATTAGTTAAACTACTACTTACCTCCTTTCTGAGCTGATGAAGGAGTCCAAAAGCTGTGTTGCACCAAAGGTCTGAAAGCAACACAGTGTCTGGTCCAGCGATATCTCATTTTACAAATAAATGCTGTTAAAGAAGTAAGAGTTGTCAGGAAGCACGAGCAGAAATACTTCAGACACAGAAACTGAGAAGTTCCGTTTGATGGCTGAAATAAGCTTGTGAGACATATCTTGGAGAAGCAGAAGACCAAAGGATATGGTGACTAAGTAGGAACAATGAATTAGATCAATAAATCTTCTCAGCACATGCAGCCCTGCCCAGCATAAAACTATTACCAGAAACCCAAAAGCAAGGCCTGTGGGTGGCGAATGCTGTTCTTGGTCTTCACATCTCTGCTGCTCCTCTGCCCTTTTGTTCCTGCTTTTGGGCACAGCAAGAGAAGTGCAGAACCAAATCAAGAATCAGTTGTACGCAGGAGGAGCAAAATCTCAGACAGCAGCTAACAGGAAGCAGAACATATGTTTACTGTCATCTTCCTCCCCATGTTTGAAATGCCACCTTACTTCCAAGGGACAGAAAAATCCTTTTGCAAATCTCTTGGAAGAGAGGAGAGCACCTCATCAGCCGGGTGCTGGCTCAGCTCTCAGCAGTGGTTCGTTTTCCTTCATCTGTGCCACCAGTCCCAGCACACTGATGGATCTTGTGATTAATTCAGCCCTTTATTCGAGTTTAATGCTGTTCCACAGTCATTTTGTGGAAGTCATTTCTCTCCCATGGCAGAAAGCATCACATTTTGCGCGTGCGTCTGTGGGCTGTTGTTTCAGATTGATGGTTCATACTGCTGCCACTCACAGAAACATTCCTTTCACAATCCACAGCCTGCCACTGGCAGGGGACAGCTCAGTCTCCATCAACAGATGGGCCAAGTGTCCATCAGAACGATAGGACTGACCCAGGGAGTCAGGGGGATGCAGGGCAGCACCGCACCCTGAATCCAAACCACGCAAACCAGAGCTCAGCATGAAAATATAAACCAACTTGCATATTGCTGCCTGCAGAGAGGGGGGGGGATCAAAGGAGGAATAAAGAGGAGAAGTAATGAATCTCACTTCTGACACTCATTTAAGCATAAATACTCTATAATCTATACAATCTCTTTACTTCGCAATCAAACCTTATCAATAATCCTCAATTTAACCCACAGAGGTGACTTCGCCTATCTAATGCTGTTTGTGTATCCAGTTCATTTGCACAACCAGCTTAGTAGGAGACTGTAGCGTTGCTCATATTTGGAATTGGACCCAACTGGAATTCATTACAGGCTGCAGGACAAGGAGGATTGAAACTGGACTACCATAAACCATGAGCAAAGGACAAATTGTAATTCAAGGGCCCCTGTGTATAACACAGCACTAAGACGTGCCGAATCAAGAAGCACTTTTACACCCTTAATTCCTTCACCAAAAATATAATCAACAGACTCTGTATGTTTTTACCGCTTCTTTCTCTGTCTTGTTTCATTTTTTTCCCCAGAAAGTTGACTTGGCCTTAAGCCAAAGTTATCTGTGGAATTTATTACTACAGTAGATCCTCAGGTCTGATAGCAACACTGAGAAGCAGAAGTGTAGAGCCATAAAGTCCTTCAAAACTAGGCAAGTGTTAAATAAATAAGAACTTGCAGTATTGCAAGATGAGGGTCACCCTGTTCACTGCCACACCCCAGTCACTTTGGAGAAAAATTTACTCCTATAAATGACAGGAGACAATTTTTCCCAAACATAGTCCAGCTATGTTTTCTCTTGTCCCCTCCAGAGAGGATGAAGGTTTCACTTTTCAGACGAGTAGTCCTGAATGTTGGTGGCTCCTGGACAGTCACATTTAGCACTTCCACAGTCATGTCTGTGTGAGATCAGAGCAGAAAGTAGCAGGAGCATTCAGTATAATCAGGATAAACCAGACTTTCACACCTGGGAATTTACCTCCAGTGACGGTTTCAGCTGGGATATGGGCAAGCCGGTCATCCAGTCAACTTTTCACTGTCGCAGGAAAATTTCATGGCACAACTTTCTGACAACATGTTTTTCTCTACAGAATGAGATTGGACAGCTAGTTAGAAGATTCTCAGAGACAGCAAGAATATAAAGTTAAAAGAGCAAAAAAGCCTTGAGCTGACAAGTTAATGAGAATGTATGAGAGAAAGAGAGAAAAATACTTAATGAGTTGTTAAGGGACATTCTATTTTGCAAAATGTTTATGGCCACACGCTAACCATGACATGTCACAGCCAACAATTTTACTTGTTACGAATGTTTGACTTCAGTTGCTCACCAGGAGGATGCAAGGTACTCTCATTAGAAGGACTGTCATGGGGAAATCAAAGTTTGCTCATTAATACAACTCACCAAAACAGACAATGAGTTAGTAGCGTATAGTGATATTTATACATTTATTTCTCAAGCGCTCTCCTTCATCTCATAATTTCTATGGTCTCCAGAAAAACAACTCTCTACTGATCCTTTCAGGAAGGTGAAGCATGCCTGACTTTCTCCTACTAAATCTGCAACTGTACAAGCTTCCTTTCCCCTGAAAAAACAGTTGCAGTGGCCAGATCCACAGCTCTACCCTTGGTTTCGTTTGTAGTCTTCATATTTCTGAGGTTTGTTATTCAGTCCTTGATGTCTCCTTAATTTGGACCTTGGAAAATAAGTTGGCAGACACAAGTTGTTTGATGGCTTTTCTCTTCCACACAAGGAAAGTTTGAGTGCTTGTCTTCTGGGTTTTTTTCAGTGGAAGGCAGAGAAGCAACTAGGAAAAAAAAGCAGCTTTGCAAGTTCTGTTCCTGTTAAGGTTATTTAAAATATTGGAGCTTTATTCTTACTATTTTTGATAACAGATAAACAGGAATATAAACCAGCAACTAACTGGGATGAAAAGGACAGTACTGGTAATAAGAGAGTATGCGATATGCTTCCTTGCATTCTTAGATACTGTCAAGAGCACAACGAGACATACACTGTATGCATATGTATATTATATACCACCATAATTCTTACTGGACAGGGCAATATTTTGGTTTTGTTTCCTCCCTGCACTACTTCTTCATTCCCAGGAATTAACCCACCCATAGCAAAGCTGTCTGCACAAACTCACCCATGTGAAAAGTGACTATTAAGCTGGTTTCTGGTCTTCTCTTGCTCCTGTATTCCCCACCAGCAGTCCCAAACTCCATTCCACCACATGCACTTTAAGTTTGCACTGCATCAATGGAAGTTTGAGTCAAAAAAAAGAAGGGGCCAACATTGTGCTTCAATGACCACTTAGAGTCATCTGAATTTTACACACAGGAGGTTTCCCACTTGGGACTTTTCTAATGTGGGCATGTTCTGGACATGATTTGTTTAATACAGGGCATTCTAGGGGAGGAGATCCAGCTCCTGCAACAGAGATCAGGATAGATTTTAAGTATCAGTGTGAAGGCAGATTGTCTCCTCACCAGTCACAGCACTTTAAATATTAATTTAATGTTGATTGAACAACCATTTCTCCGGTTCTTGAAAAGTTAGACTAGATGATCCTTGAGGTCCCTTCCAACCTGGTACGCAGTGATTCTTGCCCTGCTGTAGCAGCTTCTACCATTGATGACAGAAGTGCTCGGAGCTTCTGAGGTTCATATTACAGAGACAGAGTAGGATTTCCTGATTAACACTGATCCCTAAGACTTCGGCTGTCTTGGACAGCCCTGCACCGGTTGCAAAAACAAGTCATTTGGGGACTTGCATGATCCCATGAGCTCCAGCACTCTCAAGACAAATGGGTTGGATCACTGACAACAGCTTGAACAACACTCAAGGTGACAATGTGGGCTATTTTTCCTGCCAGTTTTCTTTCTTGAGCTGTCCACCTTTCTTTTTATTTTATTTCCCTTTTTTTAACATGCAATTATTATTTTTTTATATATATCCTTGGGGTAGGTGGAAATACAGATATCTTATCTGTGGAGAATTTCATGCCAGAGTTCAAGATACTGTTTTTCTAGCACAGGTAAGGCAATGAGAAACCATTACTATCCCCAGTAGGGAACCCATATAAAATTTATCTGATACCATCTGTCCTAGAGCTATCACACTGGCACTTGCAGAAGACAGACTGAGCATTAGGGTTTCCTGGGTTCAAAGCTCCCATCTCCATGGCCCCTGCCAGCAAGTATGTCTGTCTTCATCTTCTTTCTCCACTGTGACCTGAAATTAATGAGAAGGGTTAATATTCTCATCTTGATGAAGGCATCTGCACCCCCACCCAACACAGCTGTCTCCTGGCATTATAGGGTGATATATCCAAAATCAATTTTGCATCTTAGTGTCCAAAACACTAAAACAAACATAAAAAGACAAGAGTCAATAAACTGGATAAAAAAAGACCTCGCTCCATATTGGCCAAGAAATCCTTAATACTTCATGTCATGCTTTAGAAAATCACTTTAGCCTAAGACTCACTTAGTGATTACAGGCCTGTTTCAACCCCAGATGCCCAAGCGAAGCTCTGATGGAAGGTTTAGAAAAGGCCTTTTAGCCACAGGCAGGGAGATCAATCTCTTTACTCTCAGAAGGGAGAGAGTGGGAAGCAACTTGATTACAGTCTTCACATGGAGAAGATAACAGGCACTTAAAAGGGATTCTTAATCTAGGAGAGAGGCTTAACAAAACACTCATAGCTAGAAGCTGAGTCCAGTTCCAATTAGAAACAAGACATTTAAAAAAAAAGGAATAAAATTTTATTTATTTTCTTTTAAAGTCACATATTTAAGTGGTAGTTACTGCTGGGATAGTCTGCTTGGAAAGGACAGTCTCCACACCAAAATTGGATGCTTTCTGGGAGGTGTCCTGCAGTCACCCCTTATGGAGCCTGAGAGGGAAATTCAGCTGGAATTTACTAAAATCTCACCCACCAGCTCCTTCTGAGCTTAGCTAAGCCCTCAAAATAGTTCCCTAAAAAAGGTGGAGTATCCCTTTCTAGCAATAGCAGTGCAGTGCTATTTTGCTCCACAACTATCCGGGCTTTAGCAGAGTTTGTGCTTGAACCACCCTATCAAAACTATCCTTGAAAGGAAGAGACCACCCAAAACAACCAGTCCAATGCCTTTTTCCCTGTGTTAACACATCATGCCGGCTGAGTTTTGTCTGCTGACATCCTTTTACTGGTACATTTGAGCTGGAACAGAAGCCGCCTTGCGTGGAATAACAATGAATTTACAGACATCTATAACACAACCTCCTGTAATACCCTCCTTTACCCACCATCCATAGGCAGGAAAAGCAAAGGCAGGTTGACTAGAGGCATGCTCAATGGACAGACCCATATTTCACTCCATTTATGCCCATTCATTCCCACTCTGCTAAATAGTGAGCACTGCTGGCCTTTCCCATAGCAGCCTCTGTCATTACTCATGATATAGAGAGATGGTACCACCAGTTACAGGTCCATAAAAGCTCCAGATGAGCCAAAAGTGGTTCAGCAGGAACTAACAGGGCTGCATGACTGTTTCTCTAGGCACATTCATACCGAGCTTCTGCATACTGAAAAGAAAATAATACCATGAGTGCCCAGAAAAATGAAGATACACAGTGCAGATGGTTTGCTTCCTGCAAGGGTTTCAGAGGAAACAGTTTACTCACTGACCAGCATCGGATCCCATTAGTGATTCTGAAGGACGATGCTGAATGAAAATTTCAGCTTTGATAAATAAATAAACGGAGTTTTAAGGCAACATGGTCATCTGGGAGAGGAGGGAGAGAGGCACAGAGAGGTGCAGCAGGAAAAGCTCTCATCTAGAATGGTCGTTTCAAAAATCTGAAGCTCCGTGCAAGATTTCTGTAAGAAGTCCCCAAAAGCTTTAATTGAAACAGTTACACACTTCCCTACTCAACATTTAGTGAGAAGCACCAAACACACAGGTGCCGAGGGATTTGTAGGCACATGCAACCCCTGTGAGCAATGCAGAAGACTTTATCTGTGGAGCACTTGCCTGTGGTTTTAACCTGGCAGCTCTTCCTTGCTCTTTCCTCCATCTTTTCAGGAGAGAGCATATACCTTTGGGGGGGGGGAG
>WEIS01017671.1:6533-33015 GCA_013389965.1 Todus mexicanus
CGCCGCCGAAGCCCCGGCCGCCCCGCCGGGGCCGCTGCTCCGGTAATAGGCGTACGTCTCGTCGTACGCCCGGGGCGCCTCGTAGGGCTCGTACTGGGGGGCTAAGGGGAATTGCGGGGGGTACGCCGGCTGCGCCACCGAAGCGTAGGCGAAGGAGGAGGCTGAGGACGAGGAGGAGGAAGCCTGGCGGGGGCGGCCGGCGGGCCGTGCCCGCTGCGAAGCGCTGCCGTCGCCCACCGGCCCCTGGCGCCAGTTGTCGGGCACCTGCCCGAAGCCGAAGGGGTGCCGGGTCTGCCCCCGCACCGTGTCGGAGCCGGGNTTGGGCAGGGGGGGTTGGCGCTTTAGCAACGCGGAGATTTCGGGGTTGGACGCCTCTTTTTAACCCTGGGATTTCGAGGTTTGACACTCGTTAAAGCCCTGAAATGAGTCACGCCTTTAGTATCGGGGCTGCGGGTTTTTAGGCCAAGGAACCATCTCCAGCACAGATCCTGCCCTCCAGGAACTGGGAGGAAGGGCTGCGAGGGGCTGGCTGTGCCCAAAATGCAGCCACTCGATGTCCAAATGCAAATGAACACAAAATGCAGCCACTCGATGCCCAAACGTAGTATCTCGACTTTTTGCAGTTTTCTAAACACTGAGATTTTGTGGTATTCACACTTTTTTTAAGCCACGGAATGATTCACACCTCCAAAATTTGGGGTGAATTCTGCAGGTTTTTAGGCCAAGGAACCTTCTCCAGCACAGAACGTGCCCTCCAGGAACTGGGGGGAAGGGCTGCGAGGGGCTGGCTGTGCCCAAAATGCAGCCACTCGGTGTCCAAACGTAGCATCTCTGCTTTTTGCAGTTTTCTAAACACTGAGATTTCGTGGTATTTACACTTTTTTTTATTCATGGAATGATTCACGCCTTCAAGATTTGCAGTGAATTCTGTGGGATTTGGGCCTAAGAACCACCTCCAGCGTGGATTCTGCTCTCCAGAAACTGGGAGGAAGAAGTGCAGGGTGCTGGATGTGCACAAAATGCATCAACGCAGGATTAAAAAAAAAAAATCTCTGAATTTTCATGGATTTACACTTCTTTTTTGAGCCTATAATAAAATACTTAGGGCTAATTCTGCAGAGTTTGGGCCTAGAAACTCTCCCTGGCACAGATCCTGCCCGCTAGGAACAGGGAGGAAGGGCTGCAGGGTGCTGGCTACACAGAAGAGTTATCCACTCAGGATGAAAAAATGGAAGCCCCGGGGCAGGGGGGACTGCACTTTCTTAACCCTGTAATAGTTCATGGCTTCAAAATTTGGGGTGAATTCTGTGGGATTTGGTCCCAGGAACTGCCTCCAGCATGGAGCACTGCCTCCAGGAGCAGGGAAGAAGGGTGCCGGGGGTTGGCTGAACAGAATAATCATCTACTCAGGATAAAACAACTGAAATCTGGATGGTTTTACACTTTTTCGAACCCTGGAATGATTCACAGCTCCAATACTTGGATCAAATTCTGCAAGGTTTGGGCCTAGGAGCCACTCTGGCACAGACCCTGCCCTCCAGGAGCTGGGAAGAGGGTGCAAAGGGCTTGCTGCACACAAAATGGGTTAAACTGGGATAAAAATCTCAAATTTGGGGGGTTTACACCTTATTTAGCCCTGAAATTCTAGGGTTTTGACACTTTTTAAAACCCTAGAATTATTCACACCAGTGACTGTCCCACCCGATACCAGAGTGAGGGCCTGGACAAGCACCTCCGCTCTCTCACAGAGGCTTTTGGTGGGCTTGAAAGGGAAAACTGTGCCAAAAAAACAAACCAAACCAAAACCCCAGCTTTCCCCCAGAATTTGTCTCTTAGGAACAATTTGGGTTTCTTTTTTCCCCTTCGTATTGTATCCCAAATGAGGACGGACCCTGCATAAAATATTTTTAACAAGCTGCAGCAAGGAATAAAACTCGAGACCATTTGGTAACTCAGAGCTTATTAAACAGAATATTAAATATTAAAGAAAAAGGGAAGACCTGAGGAGCAAATCGAGGGGACGCCCACCCAGCTGCCAGCTGGATCCAGCCTGTGCAAACCCCAGATCCATCCCCATGCCGGTACTATCACCCTGGACCCCCTGAGCCCTCCCTGGCATCCAGAGGAGGAGAAACAAGGCTGGGACAAAGCATCCCAACATCCTTCCCTCCATCTTCCACCCTGGGCAAACTGAGGTAGCACCCCAAAAGCCAGAGCAGACACCCCAAGCCCTGGCAATCCCCTGGAGCTGCCCTTGTACCACCCGACATTTTCCTGTTGCTTTAAGTCCTGCCTGTAGCAACGTGTGTTTTCCACGTGTAGATTTTTCCTTTTCCCCTTTTTCCTGCAGCTTTCGTTCCCAGCTCTGCATTTGGGGATGGAGCCAGGATGAAGCCAAGGGCCAAGACCAGCATAACCACGGGGGATCACAGCACTGGGCCTTACTGGGGAGCCTGAATCCCTGCCGTGGGACCCCCCCAATTCCCTGCATCCCCCAATATTTCGTTACTTTTCCTCGCTCTTGCCCGCGCTCCTCCCTTCTCCCCGCAGGGACTGGAAATACCAGAGTTGATGTAATAGGCAGCGGGGCTGGCCAGGAAGGGAAGTCTGGACTAACCTCCTCCTCTTCCCACGGCCCCACGGCCGCCTGCCCCGAGTGGGGACAGGGACAGCCATGGGGGGCTGGCGGGGGGTCGCTCCCCCTCGCATTGCCCCGGCCAGGATTTTGGGGAGGAGAGAGACTTGGTGTGATGTAGCTGGAGGGGGGGACACGCAGCAGGGACAGGGTTCTCCCCACCCTAGTGTGGGGCAGGAGGGGGATGGAGGGGTGATGGGCGAGGGGACTACAGGTTTGGGTCAAGGGTCGGGGTCCTGCACTCTGCCCCACTCCCCAGGCTGTGAGATGCTGCCGGGATGTGGTGGTCAAGGGGACAGGCCACCAGCCCTGCAACTCTTAATGGGGAGGGTTAAGAACACACAGGATCCCACCCCCCATCCCCGCTCGGCTCCAGCAGCCCCAGAGCAAGGGGTGGCCAGAGGGCATCTGTCCCAAAGCGGCCCCCTGGGCCACCCAGCTGTGCCAGGAGGGGCCGTGTCCCGCTGTACTGGGGGTCCCCACCCCCACTAGATGGTGCCAGCAGCCTACGCTTGTGGTGCCACCGCACCTGGGGTGCCAGCGGCGGGGGCAGCCAGCCCTGCAGCGGCTCCTCCCGCCCCAGAACCCCTGAAACCCCTTCCCCCGGTGGGGTGGGAGAAGGGGGCAGAGGGTCTGGACGCCCTGAACAATTTTCTCCCCCTTTCTTTTTGTAAGGAACCCATGGGGGTGGATGTAGGTGCTGGGATGCAGCACCAGAGCTGGGGACATCGTGAAGTGGTTCCGAAAAAGAGGGTGAGGAGAAGCCGTGGTGCTGGGGAAACTGAGGCAGCGCTGGCCTGGGGCAAGCCCCCAGCACAACTTTGGTGCCTTCATCCCTTCCCACTGGGCTGAACCCCCAAATTTCAAGTTAACCCCCCCAAACCGCCCATTCTGCTTTCCCCGTGCAGAAATAATTACCAATACGGTGAATTAATTGAATTCCCAAGTGACTAAATTCCTCAGCCACTTCATTACTTAAAGACGAGTTATCTATTACTATTCTTTTTAGGCTATTTGGGATCACCAATTGTGTGAGCAATTGGGTGTCACCTTATTGCATTAATGGGGACACGTGGCCACCATGGGGCACAGTGGCACAAAAGCTCCCCTGGCTCCATCCACATCAAACTTGCAAAAAGCTCATTCCCAGGATTTTCCTGCCTTCTTTTTAATACGGATTTTTCTGGGACTGAGCTGATTTTTCAAGCCAGCCAGGCAAAAGGAAATATGGGGAAGAAAAAGGAGGGTGTCACTGAACTTGAATCTCTGCTTTCTTGCCCCAAAAGGTTTTTTTAACAGTTTATGGCGGAAATCCCCCCTTTTCTCCAGTTGCCACCATGCTAAGGACCACCTAGCCCCGGAAACAGGGTCAGCATCCCCCCCATCTCTTCAACCACTGTGCTATGGGGACAAATGGATGGGACCAAGGCCTCCCAGCTGGTGACAGGGGACAAGGACCTGCCAGAGCTAGTCTCTTGCTATTAATTTTCCCCCCCAAATCAGCCAAGCTTAGAGACGCTGCAGCCTCACTGGACAAAGAAAGCTGGTCATGCCTCCACTGCAGAGGAATCGTCTCCTTTCCTTGTGATCCAACGTCTCTGCTCTCCCCAGACAGAAAAAAAAAAGAAAAAGAGGGAAAAATATAAAAAATAATCAAAATTAAAAGGAGATAATCCGAACAACTGTTCTCCACATCCCTCTGATCGCTGGGAAAGCTGCAGCCGAGATCCGCTGCTCAGGTGCTATGAGTGTGCCAGGTCTCAGCCGTCCTTTGGGATGGACCACAGGGTAGCTGGGATGTCTCCAACTCCATCTTTTCACCCCTGTGCCCTGGTAGGTGGCCCTGCACTTACCTTCCTCCTGCCCTGGGCTGCTGGGGAGGGAAACTGAGGCAGAAGAGACTTACCCCTTGGCTGGCACAGAGGACCTGGGCAAATCCCACCCAGTATTTTGGCAGCCATCAGCAGATGGAGGAGCCAGCGGTCCAGGAAAACCTGGTGAGCATCCTCCTGCCCGTAACTCATGTGAACACTCCAGCCAGAGCTGGTAAGCGCTGTCAGCAGGGGAATGTGTTTGAAACTCCATTTATCCACACACTTTATTGCTTTTATCTCTGCATCTCCATTGAAATACTCACTGGCTGGGTGTAAACAAGCCCTTAACTTCTTCTCTGCCAGCTGCTGACAGCCACAGAGGTCAGCCGCTACGATTGATGCTTTCAAAAACCTCCTGTTCAACCATCCGCTTCTTGATTTTTAGCGTGGGGTAATTTCCAAGCCAGGGAGAGGCGGATTTGTCATCCCAGCCATCGAACCTGCCAAATCCTAGTTTCCCAGGGCAGGTATATGAGAAAGGAGAGCATGAAGTGACGCTATGTTTCCCCCAGCAGTTAGCAGCAGAGGGATTTTCTGGATCATCTTGTCCCTAAAACCCTTTTCCTCCATTAATTTGTCAGGTGATGGCATCACATGGGAAGGAGCTTCAAAGCCATACAAGAGCTGTGGAAGCTTTTTGCTTCCTAGAGCCAGTTTTGAGGCAGAAAAGCAGGAAAGAGGAGGAAAAAGTATGATCTGGGGTAAGAAACCTAAAAATCAAGCTTGGGGTAAGGCGGCTCCTCTCCACCTTTCTCCCCAACCTGGGCAACACCACAAATAATGCAAAAGTCGACAGTGGTTCCATGGAGAAACAGCTCTGGGATGGGAGGTCCCAGCCCTACCATCACTTCGCCCGGGCTCTGCCAGCTCCTCCCCACCCCACACTTGATGCAGAGATGGCTGAGGAGGCTCTGCAAGGGATGGTGATCCTTCTCCAAACATGTGCTCCCTTAGCTTGCCGTGTGGCTTCCTGGTATTCTGGGACCCTTGCAACGCTCCTTGCTTCCTATGCTGACATTCCTCTATCACATTTAGCAGTTAAAGGTGATTTGCTTTTTCCTTCCATGTCCTTAATGGAGCTTATAATTAACTTGCTTCTGATTCGCATCCCAGCCTCATCAGAGATGTCAGCGAAGTTCTTCAATAACGTCACCTCCGGGTTTTTTATAACCAAGCGCAGCTTGGGCTGTGAATCCAGGGGGGCTCTTTTCCCAAAGGATGAGAAGCCCACTGTCCCCAGGAAATGCCACCCCTCAGCATCCAGCCTGCAGGGACATTCCCAGGCTGGCAGGACTCCATGGCTTCATCCAAATTCCTGGCTCCTCATCCCAGCCTAACCCACACCGAGCATCCCGTCCCAGTGAAGGAGAAATAAAGCTCTGAGACCTGTTTTGGTAGCTCAAATTAGCCTTCAGTGTAAGACCAGCCCTCGAGGACAATAAAGGTGGCCAGGGGAAGCATCCTTTCAAGCTGCATGGCTGGCCACTCCCAACCAGGAGCACCTGTGACTTGTCAGGTTTCTCTCAGCTCTTGTAAACTGAATAAAGCTGTCATCATCTTAATCTTAGTGGTTCTGCATGAGGAATGTTCCCGCCCTTATCTCCCCAAAACTCCTGCCTTGAGTTTCCAGCCCATTTGAATGCTTTCAAGCTTTGCAACCCAACCTGGTTCTTAGCTAAGGTGGCAAAATCCGTCATATTCCTCAAGGTGAGCTTGAAGTCTGTGAGGCTTTTCACCTTCATAAGTCTTCCCAAAGGTCAGCGTCCTCTGGTCTCCTGAGCCTGGCCACCATCACAGCCCGCAAGTGCAAGCCCCAGCTCTTACTGGGGGACAGTGCTTATCCCAGAGAGGGAAGAAGTGGTGGACATCACCAGGGACATCACCCTCGGCAGCTCTGAAGTCCTCCTCTTCCAGCCTTCCTGTGCTGCCATGGTCGCAGCTGGTTGTCCGAGTCCAGGGAGTCCAGGATTTAGGGGATGAGGAGATCTTCATCCAGCTCTGCACAAGGTGGGCAGAGGCTCAGAAGAATCCATCAGCTGAAAAGAAAAAAAAAAAAGAAAAAAAAGGCATTGAAGCTTCTTTGGGAAGGCAGGGGAGAGGTTTTCTCTGGCACCTTCCCACCTGGAGGCACTGAAGCAGCCGTGGGTGCACCGTTGGGTCTGACAGGGCTGCCTGCACCCAGCCGTGCAGGAGAAGCACCCCAGTCAGAGCCAGCCAAGCCCTGCAGGAGCTTTTCTACCTTCACAACATCGCTCTGTTGATTTCCACAAGATAAAAATAAACATTCCCCCTCCCCAGTCCCATTCTCTCTCCACCAACATACCATCATTAGTAACCACATCCAGCACGGCAGCACCTGGGGACTGAACAACCCCAGCAGCATCCAGCTGAAGGGCAGCCCTCCCTGGCTCTGCCCGTTACATCCCCCACCCAACTGACACTCCAAAATAGCACAAACCCACTATTCCCATGAGCAAATCCTTTTTGTGCTGTTGTTTTAAATCTTCATGCAAACATCAAGACCCAGAAGGAGTGACCCGAGGTGGCTCGGCTGTCCCAGCATCAGCAGATGGCAGCCTCAAAACCACCCACCGCTGTCTCACCCATCCCCGGGAGGTCTCAACATCCCCCTGAGGGGCTCAGGCTCCCACCCAAAGGGGTCCCAGCACCCCCTCACTCCCCCCCAGCACACATGCCCGGTACCCTGCGGGCTTCACTCATGGATGGCAGGAGATGGAATTAATTAGGGAGGCAGAGTGGATAATAACATGTTTTTTAAAGCGTGTTGTTTGCACCAGACTTCTCTGGAGTGGGCTATTTATAGGAAGCGTCTCTAACCCAAATAAAGCAGCTGATTTTTGCTGTGCTGCTCTGGGGGATGATGCTGGACGGGTCTCGGTGGGGTGCGTACACACCGCCAGCCCCCCACTGATGCTCCCCAGGCACCCGCAGCCCCTCCTTGGTTGCAGCACCGCATTTTGAAGCAAGTCACCGGCTTGAGGACCCTGAGCATTTCCTTCTCGGCAGGAACGGTGCTTAAATGAGCCGGTTTGATGAGCAGGCCCTCGTTAGGGTTCTACAGCCCCCCCTCACTGAGCCTGATACCTCCTGTGTGACCTCGAGGAGGAGGACTCCATGCGAGCTGGACCAGCTGCTTCACCAAGAACTTCATCCCAGCCCCGGGCTGCTGCAGATGGAGCTGCAGCCCAAGGCTCTATCCTGAGCAGGGTAGAGACAGGGCAAAGCTGTCACCTAGCTCCAGCCCAGTTGCGAACTGAGTGGGTTTCAGGCATCCCCAACCCCATCTGAACCCAAAAGAGTCTCACATCAGCTGGCAGGGATGCTCCAGCCACCTCCAGGAGCTGTGTACCTCCTCCCACCACCCTCTTCTTCTTCGTGATCATCTTCTTCCTCCTCCTCCCCTTCCCCCTTTATTCCCTCTGACTGCTCTCAGATTTTAATATTTCCCCCAGGTTTAACCCCCACACCTGGAGCAATGAACCTCCTCCTACCACCTTCTTCTTCTTCTTGTCTTCTTCTTCTTTCTCCTCCTCCTTCTCCTTCCCCTTTATTCCCTCCAGCTGCTCTCAGGCATTTAGTATTTCCCCCAGGTTTAACCCATCACTGCCTGGCCTCACCTGGCTGGGCTGGGACAGCAGTTGCTGTTACAACCAGCACAGGATTGTCCCCAAACCTTGCCAGGATGGTGCATGCTTGCAGTGGGGTCCCCAAAGCCCTCATTT
Source organism: Todus mexicanus (assembly GCA_013389965.1). Taxonomy (NCBI): domain Eukaryota; kingdom Metazoa; phylum Chordata; class Aves; order Coraciiformes; family Todidae; genus Todus; species Todus mexicanus. The sequence goes on from WEIS01017671.1 coordinate 14,786, forward strand.
AATTCACCAGACATAGTCAACAGCAGGGTTCTGACCGTGGTCCTCCGTGCCTCAGTTTCCCTCCTTGCCTGGAAGAGGCTCCAAAGCCACCAGCGGGAAGCTGAGCTGATGACAGGAAGGCTAAATAAACCCCAACACATCCCTGGTCTTTCCTACAGCCACTTTAAAAGGAGAAACACCACCCACTGCCATGACAAATGTCTTTGTCTGGCTCACAAGTGGAACAGCCAACACCCAGAGAGCAGTGGCTGCTCGCGCTCTGGAGTGGTAGGTGTATAAATATATAGGGAATAAAATGAATAGTTTTGTTTGTTCTGCTCTTATCTAATTTAATAGCTTCTGGGTGAGCAATTACTCTCTGTAACAAGAGCAAATAAGCAGCATTAGTGTAATTGGTTGAGTATTACTCTGCTTTATGCTATATAATGCAACATTAGGATCTCAGCACTTACTCTTAACAGAGGGTTTTCTGCTCCAGTCAAGGCTGGAGGGATGCTCGGTGTGGGTTAGCCCTGGTTTTACCTGCAAAACCCCAAGGCCAGCTCCTTTTTGCCATTGTGAGCTAGGAAAAACTGCTATTTTTTCCCCCTTAATAGTCACTGCACAAGATCTGCAGTATGAAATCCTGGAAGGAGAGCTCTCGCTATGGGTCTAGGTGCACCTCACTGTGATGCTCCTCCTCTCCCTCAGCCAAACCAAGGCTGAAGCTGGACGAAAACCTCAGCCCTACACATGGCTGGGTTTATAAGAGATGGGGAAAAAATTCCCCTGTCAGGAAAGCAAGAGAAATCAGCCCATCATCTTTGGCCAGACCAGCTAGGCATACTGGTTTAAATGGTCATTAATGGATCCTTTCCTGCTTGAAATCATACCTGGGTTAATGTCCTCGTCCGCGTGCTCCGTGGTGAACATCTCCATTAGGAGCAATTGAAAAAGTGACAAGAACTGTCTGGGGAGACGGGAGAGGAAAGAGAGAGAAATTGGCTTTTGGGTTGGGGAGAAGTGAAAATTTCACATAAATCTGCTTATTTGCTGCTGACAAGGAAATGGAAGCAGCAGCTCTGGCTCCTGGTGTGTGTGCAGAAAGGATGGAGAACTGGTACCTAATCCCCCCCAAACTACGACAGTTTCAGGGTTTTACTGGGGTGCAAAGGGAGCAGAATAAGGACTTTTTATTTTCCAACAACCCCAAATCTTTCTCCCCACACCTCCTGGGAGCTGCTGCATCTTTGTCCCATGAAGGACGTATTTCCTCCAGCTGTTTATCCCTGGGAAGTAGAAGTAAAGCCCAGTTCTTTAAGATGCCCCCTGTTCCCCCTTGAAACAGCCCCAGCTTCTCCCAGTCTTTCCAGTTGGCCTCACTGATCTTGGAGGAAAGAACTGGAAAGCTGGAAGGTGCTTGGCCTGGCTGTGCCTCAGTTTCCCTCTCTGTGGAAAAGAAAGGGGGAGGAATAGCAGACACGTGGACACATTGAGTTGGCCCAGAGGGAAAGGGATGTAGCATCCATCCTGTCCCTTCTCTCACACTCGATCTCTGGATGCTGAGCATGATCTGCAAAGGGCAGCGTGAAGTGAACTGGTGCAAACTGGTCCCCAGAAAGATCCAATGCAGCCCTGAAGATGCTCGACCAAAGCGATTTGTCACCGTGGGAAAGGATATGTCTCAGGTGCAAAGCAACATGATGCTGTGGCTCCTGTTTCCTACCCCGGGAGCAGGTGGGGGACCCAAAGAAAGCCTTTATCCCTCTGAAAAAAAAAAAAAAGAACAGCACCCCATGAAAAAGCCTTTTGCAAGCAACTCCCTCGTCCCCTTTAAACCGTTTAGCAGGGTTAGCTCCCAGCTTGTACAAGGCTGATTATCAATATGCTCTCGTTTATCCTGCCAAAGCCGCCTCACGCCGTGAAGCCATGCGTCTGCCCGTGCCGCAGCATCTAAACCCAGCCCGGAATAGCAGCAACCCCAAATCGGCTCATGCTCATTGACTAACCTTGGTAATCCTACCACGAAAGGAGAGAGAAAAAAAAAACCAACAACCTAGAAGGTTAGGGAATTTCTGCTGCAAGCCCAAAGCCGGCTTCGTTTCGATAAAAGCAATTTATGTTCTGCTAAATACCCGTGAGCAATCGATGAAGCTGAAGAGAAGAGGTTTGGAACAGCCAGAAAGACAAGCTGGAGTTTGCTGGGTCAATGTGGTTTGTCAGGTCAATGTGGGTCCATTGTGGACCAGGTGGGTGCAGAAAACACTTTTTTCAAGTTAAGAAAGGCAAGTGTTGCAGCAAGAAGGGTGGGGATAGCTAGAGAATGGATACAACAGGGGAAAAGATACAACCCAGAGCAAGAAAATGAGATTTTGGATACAGAGCCTTCATTTCAGCAGCAAACTTCTGGCAAGAAGACAGGCCCTGAGCATCCCCAAACTAGGATAATACTTCTAAAAGCTCTGAGCTCCTGCTTTGGGGGCTGCTAAAGTACCCCTGATGGTGGTGAATCCCCTTGAAATATGTCTTGCACCTTATTACTCATCCTGTAGAGCCTGCCACGTCTTGGGGCTTTCCCAGAGCAAGCCTCTGCCCCTTCTCATGCTGGGGGAAAGCACCATCATGACCTTCTCCACCCACAAACACCATCTGTGCCATCATATTCCTTTCCTTCCAGCCTTCCCCGGCTGTGAGTCCTCCTCTGTGGCACGTGGGCTCCTCACTGCTGTGGCCCCAGGGAAATCAAGGCAGCTCTTTCTCCGTCGCTGCACGAACACAGTCAATCAACTTGCAGCGTGTGAACATTTCAGTGCCTCTCAGGGATGAAGAAAAACCTGCTGCTGAGATGTTTTCAATTTCTGTGCCCTCTTCCCCCTCCCCATCCCCCCCCCAAGCCCTGAGTCCTCAGTTCCAGCCTCAGTTCCAGCTCAGGCTCCTCTCTAGGCACGATGATGTCTCCCCTTGTGTCTGCCAGCGCTGGGAGTCTGCAGGGGAATGGGATGGCAAATGTGGACACAGGGACAACACAAAACAACCCAGTGCCACCCTAGAGAGTCTTAACTCAGAGGCAGGGCCACTGAGAGGGATCGGCATCCATCTCAGGGATCAAACAAGAGAGGCCAGCAGCCTCCTCTTCTTCTGCCCAGCGCAGAGGGAATTTGCTTCCACAGCAAAAAAACCCCATGAAACACCAGCCTCATCTCCATGCATTGGGTCCTACAACCATCTCCAGTGGGTTCCCCCTTCCCACCCTCCTGGTGAAATCAGAGGTGGTCTTGTCCATGGAAAAGCAAGCTCCTGAGGCTAGTACAGGAGCTGAAGCATCACCCAGGGAAGGGCAATTCCCCAGGGACTCATTCCCTCGCACCCCAGCTTGGGGTGAAACCCCTCATGGTGGGGCTTGTTCCTCCTCTCCAGCATCCCAAGGGATGGGGGAAAACAACCCCAAAACCAAACCCCACTCAACACAACATGCTTGGAAGCAGGAAGGAAAGAGGAGGAGGAGGAGAAAGTGAAGAAGTGAGGCTCAGGAAGTATAATCTCGTTAAAAATCTCAGCAGGGACACAATGTAATTAATCCTAACAAATTCATCACGGAACAATCCCTTGGTCGATTTGGGATAAATTGGGAGCTGATGCCTCTGGCATCATCACGTGGAGGTAGCGGGTACCTCTGGATGCTTCATGGCAAGTGAAGCAGCATGAAGCCTCCCTTTTCTGCTGCAGTTGCTGCCAAAAAGACGGCTGCTTGCAAAGGGGGAGAGGATTTGCCAGATTATCAAGTGGCAAACAGGGACAGGGACTCCTCGGGTGCCCAAATGCCTCCAAGGTGAGATGGGGAGTGAGATTGGTGGGCACAACCAATCCTTCTCCGTCTCAATATTTAGGAAAACAAGGCTGAGATCTTCCTGGATTTTAGCTACAGGGTGGAATAAATTGAGTAAATAAAGTTGTGATGATTCGCTCTGGGTTTTTGCAGGGATGGCCTTTTGTCCCTCATTTTGCAGAAGCGCCGTCATGAGAGAAGACGACACTGCCATGGCTGCATTGCTCGGCCTTCCCCATCTCCTCCTGCCCTCACCACAAGCAATGAGTTCCCTCTGCAAGACATTTTGTGCCGTCCATCTAAAGTAGAACGTTCAAAATCTCTCCTGTTTCAGCTAGAGAATAAAGTTTGGCTTAAAATATACAGGGATAAATGTGCTTTGACGTCTCACGAAGATGGAGAGGGACTTGTACACTTCCTCATCATACTCTGCCTTGTAAGTTGTCTACAAAATAATCATGAAACACCCTCAACCCTGACAACTCTTCCTTGCTGGAGCCTGGGAACTGCTGTTTTTAGCATCCTGCTCGGCCCTGGACTAGGATGCTTGGCGTTGGGTACCAGCGGCATCCCAACAGCCTCGCGTTGCCCTTCCTAGCGCAGGAGGGCTTTCCTCCCCAGAGGCTTTCCCAGCTTTCCTCTCCTCCTCCCCGCCTGGTCTGCTCTCCTAAATGAAGTATGTCAGGCAGCATTAGCTCGGCCTTCCCTTGATCCCTGCCCAAGGAGCATCCCTTGCAAAACAAATCGCTCCGTGTCAGCAGAAGTGTCTGGAGTGATAAAAGCCGTTCAGCGGCGGTGACTCCGTATGACCAGCCACTGGACATTCCTAAACTTATTAGGACCTTGAGTCTATCGGCAGATTTTCTGCTCCACCTGACAGCTTGGCTGAGGATGAATAGATTCCTCATGCTAGCTGGAGTCTCTTGCTTCTCCTTCTTTAACCCTCATGGAGATTTATGGCCTTTTGGTGTCTTTCACCTTTCTGGGGAGATGACGAAGTCCAACCCTTCCTTGGTCCACAACAAGGTGCATGGTGGCTGCTTGCCTCAGTTTCCCCATCTGTAAAAAAAGAAAGGGGGAGGTAATTCATGGCAGTTTGGGATCTATTAATCCATTTCCTACATCCCAGGTGCTGGCATCACCTGCCTGACTGCAAGAAGAACGAAACAGCAGGAGAGCTCTGAGAGATGCCACCCAGCATCATGTAGGATGGGGTGCCCAGGCCAGGACAAGCCAAGGGGCTGAGACATGGGCATGCCCCCCACTAAAGCAGCGGCCACAGTTCAGCTCATCCCCACGCTTTGGTTCAGAAGCAATTTGCCTCCTTGTGCTTGTTTATTTTGTTGTGAGCTTTTTCAGCACTGGGGAAGATCATTCATTGGGCTCTTAACAATGCCAAGGAGGACTTTTCCCTCCACCCAGCGCCCCTCTTTTCTTTTTTCTTTCTTTTCTTTTCTCCTTTTTCCCCCTTTTGCCAAAGGTTAGAGCTGAGCTGACCACCAGGTGAATGACAGACGCTCTCTGTTAACCCGTCTCCCTTCCCAAAGGGGAAGAGGAAGGAAATAACAGAGAGAGGTTTATGGATTAGAAAAGAAAATTGAAACAGCTTTAATTAAAATAATAACAACAATGACAATAATAATGATAGCAGCTCTTTAAGCATGCAGAAATCTGAAGAATAATTTTTTTTCTTCAGTCGGACGAAAAAATAAAAGAGCACGGAGATGTACCTGGCTGAGGGTGTGACATTTTTCTAAGGTCTTCTCCAGCTGGATGCATCTTTCATTTCTAAAGCAGCGACTTTGTCACAGGAAGGGACTTGAAAAAAAAACAACAAAACCCCAAACCTTACCTTCTTGCTTTGGCTGGGTTGATTTATGCAGGTTACATTGATTTGTAACATAAATTTTGCAAGATCATTTAATATTCCTTTTGTTGTACAACTTGGAGAAGCCTAAATGGGAATCTGAATATAATAATGCTCTTCACTGAAGTAAGCTCCTTTCATCCACCAAAAAAAAAAAGGGGGGGGCCTGAAGGTTCTCTCTCAGCTTCCAGCTTCTCTTTAATGGCATCTCTAGCTCCTGCCTTTCTATATATAATTCCCTCGCTCCGGGTCACTTGACCCATCGTTGCAAAGCTGATGGCTCCAGGCGATGCTGTAGCAGGTGCCAGATCCGACAGTCAAATGCTGCTGCTCATGGTGAGAAGAGAGATAGAAAAATGCCATAAACTGGAGCGGCTGTGGGGATTATAAGGTTTTCAGAAATATAATGACATGTGCTGGGACTGGGCCAGACAAGGGGCTAGCACTTGTGGCTGCTGGTGAGTTGCCGTCCCTCACCGTGCAACCGCTGTGGGGCAAAGACACATGTCCCAGCATCAGAACTGTGTAAAAATCCAGCACTGGTAGCCCTGGTCCTGCTGCAGCTGATGGAAAGGCGGGAGGATTTCATTGCAGCCTCTCTCCCCATTCCCAGCACACAGTTTCAAAAGCATCTTAAGGTGATGCAGGACCTTCATGAGGTCTTTGGTGGGATTGACCCTATCCCTCCTATAAAGGACTAGTTGCCGTTTCTTATTGATTTTTTCCCTATTTCAGACCCAGAGGGGTGTGCAGGACGGGGGGATAGGCTGGCACACAGACATACCGCACACAGACAATCACGTGCATCTTGGGAACTGCCCCGTGAGATATTTCCACAACTCTGGCTGCATGGAGGATGGCAAGCCCTGGGGATGACAACACAGCACCTCAGGCATCCTATCCATGTCACCAGGGATGGCTTTGGGGCCATCACCTGCCCTTGTGGCCTGACAGACCCTCATGAAGGTGACAATGTCTCAAACCATGCTACTTGGACAAGCAGTTCCAGGGTTTCCTGATGAAGCCCCACCAGTTTACAAGTTCATTTAAACCCAAACAGCTCAGCAGAAGAGTTTTCAGCCCAGATTTGCCCATTCCTTGATGCACTGTGGATCTTTGGTGTCAGGAGAAGGGAGGGGTCTCACAGGGTGCTGCAGGGGCACAGATGAACCCTTGCACAGGGTGGATGCTCTGCACTTTTGCAAGATCAGCTCCATGCCATGGTCCCTCTTGGAGAACCCAACTCCATTTCCAAGGAGGCAGGAGCATTTTCTCTCCCACCTCCCCATCCCCTGAGTCTCAGAGCTGTAGATCCATAAACCACCTGGAAAAGGTCTAAGAAGCCACCCTGCCAAAACCCACCATCCTCAGCCTCCACCCCACCAGCAAGCCAGCCCTGACCTCTTCAGATACTTTCCAGACACCGCCTTTAAGCCCAGAGAGGAAAATTTCTCACCAGCAGCTCAGCAAGGCTGAAGCAGACTGTTTTCGCAGGTCCCTGCAAGTGTGACAAGGTGGCCAGGTTCATCTCAGAGCTCTCTCAGCTGCTTTCAGGGGAAAAAAAAGAAGGGAATAATAAAAAAATAAAAATAAAATTGGTGTTTCACTGTAAGAATCAATTCTGCCTCACTGGGCAAGGCTGACTAATTTGTAAACTGTGAGAAGAGAATAAAAAGAAGCCAGTGAGTGAGAAATGCCAGATGAGGATAAGCACAGAGCATCACTAGGCTGGTTCCTCAAGGGGGGATCTGTTCTCCTAGAAAAACAGGGAGGAAAAAGAAAACTGTCTGGTAGTGGTTTCCCCTTCAGATGCCACCCAGGTGGACCTACCGGTGAGGCTGGGGACCCCCAGGAGCTGCCCTCTCCACTGCTCAACCTCCTGGTGGGCGTCTTCTTGGCTCTCTACAAATGAGGAGAATAGGGCAAGCCAGGCAAGAGTAGCAAAACCTCCCCTGGGTTAACACCGTCGTAAAGCTCATAAACAATATCAGCAACCTGCTTGGCTCCTGTTGACCACGTACCTCAACTCTCTCAGTGGGAAAACACAGCCTCGAGCCTGCAGCGCTCCATTTAATTCCAGCCCAAGCCCGCTTTTAGCGGAGGATAAAAGGCAAGTGCAGTGTGGGTTAGCATTGCTAATTAGAAACAATCAGAGAGGAGGAATTAAGGAGATGAAAACGTGGAGAAGAAATGGCATCAGAATCTGAAATTTCTTCATCCAGCAGAAGATATGCTTAATAACATGACTCCCAGGGTCCAGAGGCAAGTCCTGGAGAAAGGGCTGTGCAGGCAGCAGGATGTGGGAACACCACCGGTGCTGCTGCCCAGCTCCTTGAAGAGAGTGGGAACAGGGAAATGCACTGACTTTTTTTTAAACCCAGCACCAAACCGAGGGGAGACAAGAGTGAATTTGTGCTTCCTGTGCTTCTGCTTCCACCCTGAAGGGTGGGCTTCAGCAGAAGTTTGGGCATCCTGAGAGCAACTAGACCACGTCCCCATGTCTGACACCTTGAGGCTATGGGAATGGGGAAATGCGGTGCAGAAAACCCAGTCTGGGGTCAAGATGCATTCCGACACCAGAAGACCTAAACTGGAAGATGCCCAAAGCCAGTGTTTATCAAGGCATGACTCAGAGATGTCTGACCTTTCAGATCCTGTCTCCAAAACACCTTTATGGCTTGTTTCGATAACCATGCGTACATACATTTGGGCTTTTCATTTCCCCTGGGCTGAAAATAGCATCTTGGGGAGCGTTATAAAGAGGTATGGTGCAGAATTGTCCAGTTTTTACTTCTCTCCAAGTGGAGTAAAAGACAAGGACTAGAAGTGCTGCCCAGACTTGGGAAGTTCCATCACTTACCAGTAGGGAGAAGGAGGGTCTGAGCTGAGAGATGTTGGTTTGGAAGGAGGCACTCACCATCTCCCAGCTCTTCAGTGATGCTGATGTGTCACCCATTCATGAAAGGAGAAGAGGGGAGGGGATCGCATGCCTGCAAGGCAGAGATGCACCGAATGATGCTGTGAGGTTACAGGGACAGGAGTTCACTGAGATATGAGATCACGTGGTGTTCTCAGCCAGCATCTCTCCAATCTGAATCTGAGCCCCTCGGCAAGGAGCTAAAGGTGCCCAAGTCATTCAGCATCTCTTGGGTTTGCTGATGACCCATTTACAACAGCTTTGGTAGATCTCAGTCTACATCCCATGTATAATGTGATTACAAGGCTGTGTAATTGCTGCGTAATTGTCCTTCCTTAGGCTGGTGCACCCTGGGGTTCCAGCCTCTCAATCTTAATTAAAAAGAATAACTCTTAATCAATCTCAATTGTAATTTCAGAGCTGGAGGGGCAGGGGGAGGGTCCCTCAACACACAACCAACCTTTGGGGTGTGAGGGAAACATCAGCCTATGGGGGGAAATCAGCCTGACAAAGGGTCTCGAAGGTGCCGTGGCCTGTCATGAGGGGTCTAATTGAGGACTCTTTTAAACAGCACTTTAATTCCTCAGCGGCTGATCATTTGGCAAAGCAAAGCCTCAGGAAGATCCACCTGCCAGCTACAGAGCATTTCTGAGCAGCCAGACAACCTCTTCCCTGCATTTTACAGAGTAGGAAAACAGGGCACAAGCAGAGCTGCTTGCTGTCCTCTGACTGCTGGGAAGCAGAGCAGCCTTTTCCTGTCCTTGAATCCAAGGGTGTGGTGTCGCATATCATTTTTCTCATAAAGAGTTTGCAACAGAAGCTTGAGACCCTCAATTCTCCTTTCACCCACAGCACTTTTGGTTGGAGAAATGCACTGGCCTGTGGGGCTGGGGCAGCTGCTGCCTGGAAAGCAAGAAACCATGTTGGTGATGGAGCAGAGTTAATAAAACCTTGATTGGTTCTGGTCACCAAGCTGCTTGGACCCAGGGAACCTGAGGATGAGGAGAAACCCTCCCAACAGAAGGGTTTTCCAAGGCGGGGATCTGGAAAGAACTGTTGAAGGGGAAGCTAGGAGTGAAAGCAGGACTTGAGGACACTGTGAAGGAGAGGAAGCCATCCCAAGGAATTTGCAGATACCTGCTGAAGATCGGCTGCCCCATGTGAAGCAACTGTTCCTGGAAATAAAGTCTGTGCCTTGGCCTCATACCTGCTAAAGTGGGAGGTCAGACATCTAGATGATGGCTGGGGTGTTTGAATGACAAAAATCAAGCAAACAAAAAAACAGGGAGAAAACAAACAGGAATTTAGGTAAGGGGTTGAAAAAGAAGAGGAAAAAGTATCAAAACGGAAGACATGTAGTCAGAAAGAGTCTGTCTCGCTCCTCCAGCGCAGAGCCTTGGTATGCGGTGCGAGCCGGCAAAACGTGGCTGGTTTGGTTTCAGGCAAGTGTAAATCTATCGTTGTTATTGCAAACAAAGCACCATCGTCGTTGATAATGCCCAGGATGACATGAGAGAAATGCTCAGGCAGGTAACACTCAAGGGAAGGTTTGCCCACAACCCCCAGCTCCCTCCTGCACCCTCCCACCTAGGACCTGGAGAGTTGCCCCACTAGCCCCGATGCTTTCAGAAAAAAAGCCACCCCAGACAGCAGGGTTTGCACCCGGGGAGCTGAAATAGTCTAAGATAATGCAGCACATGAAAGAAGACTGATCTAGATACAAAGAAATGCTTTTTAGAGCTGTCTTGTTGAGGAGTAACTGGGCCAGATCTCATCTCCAGTATTAACTACTTTGTCTTCACTTCTGTTTGAGACTGGCAAGGATTTGCCCCTTTCAGTGTCCAGGGAAACCTAAGCAAATTGAAAAAGGGCTAAGAAAGAGTGAAACAAAGAGAATAAGAGAAAAAGAGCGATCCCAAGAAACTTCGGAGAAAGCTGCTTGGAGGAGGAGAACTCAGCTAGTTACATCCTCAGAAACCACCCCATTTCCAAATGAATTTTTAATGAAAAACAACCATAATGCTTTTTTCCCAGTTATTTAACAATGAAAAGCTCTGGAGACTAGCACGTTATCCCCCAATATCTACTGCCTCTGGGCATCTCAAGACTCCACAGAGAAGTGAACTAGAGCCTTTTCCAGACAAGTCCTGACCTTGGGAGGTGGGACCAGAAATTAATTCAGTCTTGTGCAGACTGAGAAAATACGCTTTAAAGTGGAGGCAGAGAGATGGGAACTCACAGAGGTCAAGTGGTGATGGCACTCTTGGGACAAGACTTGCTACAGACTGTAGATAGAGGGAGTAAAACCCACTGTGATTTGTTCAAAAAGATGGAGAGAATATCTACAACTCCAGCTACAAGATGAGAGGGAATCGATCATTCAAAACGGACCATTTCAAAATAGTCAGACCCATCACTGCCAGGTCCTGCCCTTCTGTGCTAACGTCATGGAGCTGAACGATGGGTTGTGCAAACAAGTCCTGCCTTTGTTTTAAAACTTATTTCATCTGATATCTTCTGCTTCTCGCCTTCTGAAGAAGAGTAATTGTTCCCTGCTTGCCCTTCCTTGCTGCTCGGGTTTTTATAGACCTCTCTCACCCACCCCATCCATCATCCCTTCCCTATGCTGATGAGAGCCAGCTTATTTAAGCTTTCCTCGTACACAAACCTTTCCAAACTTCTGATCTCCCTCAACACCCCTGTAAATTCAGCACAGCAGCACGGAGCCATGAGGCGCATGTGAGAAAGGTGCAGGCACCATGCTATGTCTGGCTGAAACCTCTAAAAGTGAAAATGGGATTCTTTCTACCTTTAACCATCGCAGCCACCCAAGACTACTTTCAGGTAGCATTGAGACCCATGATCTGGAAACCTGGTGTCCTAAAATTGTGTGTCTGCAGTCACCAGGCAGCTCTTGACTACTCTGCCTGGTTAGTTCAGCTCAGCTGTTGCACTTTGTTGTCTTCTGGTTCCCAGAGACCATTAAGAAAAAATCCAAACCCATAGATTTTATAAGGGATTTCCAAGGAGCTTGTCTCCTGCTTGAGTGGGTCAAAGCTGGACTCATGAAAATGAGCAGGGAGGGGAAGTAAGTTCTTTTACAGACAAGAGCTCACTAAACAAAGTGGCCTTAAAAGAAATCGAAAGCAGGGATACTTTGTGAGGCAGAAAAGGGTGTTGGGGTGGAGAAACCCCTTTGGGCAGCAAACCCACCATCATCCAAATAGCTGTATAGCTTCTCTGACAGCATCTTCCAGCAACCCATTCATCTTTTATGGATGGAGGGCTGTAAACACACCCTCCCTGTCCCCATTTTTTTCTTAAACAGTGTTCCATCAAAGAGATCTATGAAAGGCTCAGTTCACAGCTGACAAGCTATCTGTTTAAAGTTTATATGCCCAGGAACATTCAGGAAGACATTAATGGGAAACTGCTGAAGGGAGCAAGCCCATATGCAGCCACTACACAAACATGTCTCAATTACCATTTAATGGTCCCCAGCTTGGCAAACCAGCACATTCTCACTCCTTCTTCCATCTTCTCTCCCTGCTTCAGTGCTCAGAACTCATTCCCCACCAGTGAGAGCAGGTAGGTCTGAGGGCCTGGCAGAGAGGGACAGGATGGCACATGGAGATCCGCCTCACTGAGAGGGTGAAGCTGGATGCACAAGTCAACCCAATGCTCCAGCTGCAATGACAAGGAGGAGGTTCATCTAGGAGATGCCTGCAGTGGATGCCTCTCTTTGAGGAGGCGAGTCCCCAGCATGGACCACCATGCTTCAGTTTGCATGGATGGAAAGCAGCTCCCACCTCAGTGAGGTGACCATGGAAAATGGCCAAGTCACAGGGCCTGAGCATCAAAGAAGCAGGCAAGTAAGTTTAAGCTGGAGCAAGGTGACACCATCTCCAACACATGCCAAAAACCTGAAGCATTTTAATCTCTCTGCAAAGTTCCCAAAAGAAATATGGATGGTCTAGATGGAGAAGGTGAGCTGGGGTAAAAAGGGCTGGGGGCATGTAGAGCCAGAGGCTCCCCCCTGCTGCAGGAGACTGCTGCAGGGCATCCTGTGTCCCAAGGTCAAGGCCTAGGGAGAAGTCCAGGCATGTTGCTGATGTTGTGTGGCAGGAAGGAGAAAGCAGCAGAAAGGTTGGCTCATGGTCTGTGCCTCCTCTTGGGGCTACCTGCTGAGTTAGTCACAAGGAAACACCTTTGCTCTGGTAGCTCCACAAACCTTGGGATGGTCCTTTGACCCTTCCTCAGTGCTTGCTGCCCAGGGAAAACCACCTTCTCCAATGCTGGCTTCATTCAAGCTGGAAAAATAAAGAAATGAACTAAAAGTGTCCTTCCCAACCCTTATCGGCTAAGAAATGTAGGCAATTCATTCATTTATGTGTGCCCAGGGTGATGTTTTACACCCGGCATACTGAGAAGCAGAGCTTGACCTTGGATCCTTGAAATCAAAGATTTATCAGCGAACGCCTGCAAAGCTCATCAAACCAGGCGAGGAGCAGTGCCGAGATGAATGGACAATAAGGGCATCGCTCTTCCCAACGCACATGTAAATAAATGCAGTGTTTCCAGCCAGGCGATGACATCTCAAATGGGGCTGATCCAAGGTAATTGCTTGTGCTTTTTCTGGCTTAAGATTTCCAACCTTGGGGGTTTCCGCCTGGAAGAGAAGCCCTGCTCTTCTGATGAATACCTCTGGCCCTGTAGCTCATGTTTATTTTGCCAAGAGGACAAACCAATAAAAATCTTGAAGTGAGAGACTTGAAAAAAAAAAAAATAGAAAAGGATATTAAACATGAGAAAACTTTCTTTGGGATGAGGAATGGAAAAACCTGGGGTAGTGAAGCCCAAATAGCTGACGCTGATGGAGAAAGCACTTCCTCACAGAAAGGGGGATAAAACACTGGAATGGGCTGCCCCGGGAGGTGGTGGAGTCACCATCCCTGGAGGGGTTTAAGAAAAGACTGGATGCCACACTTAGGGGCAAGGTTTAGCTGAGGGGTGGTGGTAGGTCATAGGCTGGACTCAATGATCTAAGAAGTCTTTTCTAGCCTTAATTATTCTATGAAAGGCAAAGCAACACATGCTGAAGAGGGTCAACAGGGAGGTGCCTGTCCCTCCATCTCTTACCTTACGCTGAGCTCCCTCTGCAGACCGACATCACCATGAAAATTTTATCCTGCCATCTCCACCACTCCTGCTTGCTGCAGGCTCTGGGTTTCTGCATCATCCCATGTCATTTCTGAGATTATCCAAACCTCCCCATGACCACCTCTGAGAAGCTGGCGGATGCTTTGGAGCGATGAGGCAGCAGGGACTGGGATTTCTGCTCTTATCCTTACTCAGCCTTGCACTACTGCTGGCACTGAGCAGCTCCATCTCAAGGGATGGAGCCACACACCTCTCCTGGCAGTGAGGGAGATGCTTTTATAGGCAGACGAGAGCTCTGCTATAGGCAGATGGTGCCCAAGGTGGTGCTTAAACCCATTTCTAAGAAGCTATATAAATGGACAGCAATATCAAGCCTCATTCCTCCTCTGCAGCCAGGTGGGAAAGGCCATCAGAGCTAGAAAAAGGCATTCCCCAGACACCCACAAATCCATCTAATGTAACAGCCGCACGTAGCGATTATCTGATGCGGCCAAATCCAGCAGCTGCTGGGAAACCCCACCAAGATTTACAGATGCCACTTTGTGGTACGCAGATTTTTGTGAGGACAGAAAGGATCTCATTTTTGGTGTTGTTGCATTTGTTGATGGTATTACTTTGACAGGTTCATTTTTTTTTTTTTAAAAGCCCTTTTATTGAGCTATTTCCTAATGAACAGCCCCGCCAACTGGCTTCTTGAAAAAAGTCAAGGTAGCATGATGCTTTATGACAATGCAGTAAAAAGCAAAATGATGCTGTTAACTCCTCAGAGTCCACAGATCTTCATCTGCATGGATGCAAGGAATGGATCCACCATAAATGCGTTACCATACACCACTTAATACTGTGCATCAGCACCTTTTATGTAGCCCAGGTTTGGATTTTCAGTGTTTACTGTGAGGTTCCCTGTCTATTGGGAAGGGTTTTCTTCGGATCAGGCTCCACAGACAGGTTGGATGTCAGGTTGGGGTGTCCCAACTCAGAGGTCACTACATGGAGATGGGATCAGTGGTGGATCTCACCTAGATGTAAACTGAAGAAGAAGACAGGCCTTGAGAATGAGGACCAGATTTCACAGGGACTAAAGGGAGAGATGTAAAATGGGGCCAGGCATAGCAAGCATGGATCAAAAACCATCAGGAGACAGCGGAAAAGGGGAGTCAGAGATCCAGACAGCCTTCCAAGTTCATTGCCTCACCTTGCAGCATCGCCGACAGACAGCCCATCTGGCTCAGCCCCTGGCAGCAGAGCTGGGAGAAGATGTTCAGGACCAGAAAAGCAGTCAGGGATTGGGAATAGACAAGAACAACTGCCCTCAGCTCGGCTTACAAGCTCAAAAATAGCCACCCACAACAATTAAACCATTGGCAGGTTATTTGCCGACATAGTCAGCCCAGAGCTAACCCCTCGTTTCAAGGCTTCAGTCATTGGAAAGACAGTTTATTTGGGTGAGCTGGAAAATTACAGGGGGCAAGGAGACAAATCACACTGAGATCACCTATACTGTTGTTTGCTTGGAGTGAATTACACTGGTTTAAATTCAGACATGAGGTTATACCCAGGACATATTTCCTAGATAAATAAGCCACTAGCCTTTTCTACTTGTAACCAGGCAACATGCAGACATGTGGGTGTAGGACGCCGATGAATGTTTATATTGGGTATTATAACCTTTATTTACTGTTGGACTGACGCTATTCTCTCATTCTGAAGAAGAAAGGAAGGTTTATTGCCAAACTGAGTGGCTACAGACTCCTGCTTTATAGCCAAGCCCCACAAGAGGCAAAAAACCGGAGGTATTAGATCTCTCCATCCTTCCCAAGCACCAGATCAAGGGTCCCTGCCGCAGCTCCTGGTGTGGGGAGCAGCTCTTTAAACATTTAACATGCTAAAATCAGCAGCGAGCAAGATGGAAAAATAAAAGAAACACCCGGAGCAGCCTGATTTTTCAGCCTTGAGAGACACAGAGCCATTAAACTTTCATGTCCACCCTTTGCCTCCTTGCTGCCTGGCTCTAATCTGATTTAGCAAGCACACAGTTCCAAGGACTGGGACCTGCCATAGGTGAGGCAGGGAAGGTAAAAAAAAGAAAAAAAAGAAAAAAGGCATCAGTGCCTGGGCATAGAATACCAAGACACAAGATCCTAAGAAAAAAAGGTGGTTTCTTGGGGTTAGCCTCTTCTTTCTGTACCAGGAGATCTCCTTTCCACCAGCCCTGCAAGACTGCCAGGGATAAAAGGGGCATCACTGGGGTAATTACAGAGGTAACCAGTATGGGCATACATATAAAAAAATATATAAGTTATATAAGCACATTTAAAAATAGATGTAAGATAAATAATATCTTATATAAATATATAAAAATAATGTATTTCTATTTTAGTGATATTTTCTCAAAAGGATCTCATGAGAATTATTTAAAAATAACTTCTTGGTAAACCAGCCACTTCAAGAAAAAAAACAAAAACAAAAAACCAAACACATCAAAGAAAGAAAATGAATCTCCAGAATGCTTAACACTGAGATCCTGTGCTCCTTCCCTCCTGCCCACCTTGTGTGACAGAGAGCTTGTGAGGTGCAGGGTGGTGGGAATCCACCTTGGCTACAGACCTTCAGCCTGCTGAGGTCCACCTGCATGCTCCCCCACCACCAATACTGTCACTCCGTTTCACTCCATCTCAGAAGCATCTTTCAAGTTTTCTTTCTCCATTCCAGGAAAAAAAAAACAACACGACTTCCCAAATGAGCTGCTCCAAGCAAAACATGGCCAAAACATCTGGCAAAATGTGTTTCCAGCTTCAGTCGTGGCTTCAAGAGGTGACTCCAACCTCCAGCACAGCCTGATCTTCAGGTCCCACCACCCAGCAGGATGCTCCCCCATTACTGCAGTGGTGACCCCAAACTCTATAGTAGGTACCAGCACCCCCCATCTCTGCACAGCATCGCTGTAAAGCCCAGGTCCTGGCCAAGCTGTGCCCCATGGTCAGAAACTGACACCTCCACTGCTCGTCCTGAGCCACCAAGCAAGCATAAACAGCCAGGCTCAAGGTGCTGACAGCCCACTAAGGCCTCCATGGTAAAATCCATAGGTATGGTTATTTATGGAAGCATTACAGTGAAGCCCTTGGGCTGCCCAGCTGGTAAGGATAGTGAGTACCAGCTCACTCATGATTCTTCTCCTTCCACATCAGCAGAGCTGCTCCATGCCAAGCCCATGAATACAGGAATCTGTCCCAAAGGAGAAAATGGGCAGGAGATGGAGGTGCTGATGGCACCAGTGATAAAACCAGGGGAGGCTTCAGCATTTCACAGTCAGATGGGTACAGCCTTGGAATGCCTTCTTAGGATGATACCCTTAAAGCAGAAGATCCCCATGAACACCAACCAAGCATCCTCAAGCAGGCTGGGGGCAGTTAAGGTGGACATTACACACCTGATGCATCTGCAGCAGCTTTAAAGGGTTGAATTTCACATCACCTTGACTCCAAATTTTGGTGCAATTCTTCGCCTGCTGTTTATCCACTTTAAATACGTTTGGCCTGCTTCTGCAGAGACCTTTCTGGGACACTTTCCAACCTTCTGTCTCTGTTTATCTTGCACCCTTGATAGAGGAAGGGAAAAGAAACCACAGCCCAGGCTCCAGGCAGGCAATCTGGTCTCTTCGTTGCACATCGCATCTTCCTTCCCCTTCTTGCTGACCTGTTCTTGTCTCTACTTTTTTTTTTTTCTTTTTCATTTATTTATTCCCCCTTCTCCCTTTGGCTGCTCTAATGAAAACTGGTCTTTAAGAGACTGAGGAAAGAGATGGTTTCATTTTGCTGCAGCCCTGAAAGCCAATTTACCTGTCTTTAGTCCACTTAAATGAACCACTTCACCTCTGCAGCATCCCAAGCCCAATTAATATCAGGCTGAAAACTGCCTCGTGTGCATGTTTGGAAAAAAAAGTAACATTTTTGCTAGCAAGCATTTGCTTTCAGCTGGGGATGCAAATCAGGGTGGTGATGCAGGGAAAGAAACTGCTTTTTGCTTGGACCAATTCTGCACACACACACACACACACACACACACAGAGCCTTGTTTCTGGCAGCCCAGAGATGAAATTTCTTCCAATTCTTCCAAACTCTGAAATTTTTTGATGCCAAAATGGGTTTACTGCAAGAAACTGATGGCTCCTTTCAAAATATTCAGGAAAGAGGGGGGAAAAAAAGCGTGGGGTTTTGGTTTTTGGGGTTTTTTTTGTGGAAAAGGAAATACCAAAATAACAGACTTGGATGAGAAAAACCACTCTGCTCCTGGGTGTTTCCACCCAGGGATGTAGCTCCCCAGCCAGATGTAAGACACGAGGGTACCCAAGGACCCCCAAAGCCTTGGGTGGGGAGCAGGGCAGCAGACCCCAACCCACACTGCAATTATTTGCCTTTCTTAAAAGGCTCTTTTCTATCCTATAGCTCCACAAAGAGACACAAAAAGAAGAGTTGAATCCT
>WEIS01017673.1:0-10620 GCA_013389965.1 Todus mexicanus
CTGTGTGCTTCTGACCCCCAAAATGCAGCATCAAACAAAAACAGGGAAGGTCAACTTCTGTTGATATGTAAAATCAATGATCCAGAGCTTCTCTGATCTGTAAGCACAGGTGAATGGGGAATGCAAGGTCGAAGGTGGGGCTCTCCTGGGCACAAACTGGACCTTTAAGGAGGGATGTCAGGCATCTAAAAACCACAGAATAGAGAAGAGCACAATGCTTGGTGAGTGGTTTGTACAGATAACCACTCCTTGACTGTTTCTACAGTAACTTGTTCATTATAAAAGGCTGCTGGTGGATGTCTGTAAGATAAAAGGGTGAAAACGAGGGCATTTTAGGGAAAGGAAATACCAGACATATACGGCTTGTCAAATGTTTCCCTCTGTTTCCCTTGATGTCCCTGTGCTCTAAATAGGAAAGGTGGTGAACCACTTTGAAGCATTTCCTGGGCTTTACTGAGAGGCCTCCAAATGACTCCACAATTTCNTTTCCTGGGCTTTACTGAGACGCCTCCAAATGACTCCACAATTTCTCATCATGATGTATTTGGTTAATGGTAAAATTGAAGAAAAAAGATGGAGACAGCCTGAAAATGTTGAACCTAATAATTTTGTGGGGGTTTTTTGCGTTAAAGTCTGAGAAACATAAATTCTGTTGAAGTATTAGGACCTTAGAGAAGAATTATCCAGGTAATTTGTTATTATGGCTAGCTAAATAAAAGCCCCTAAAATGTCCAACAACACATCATTGCCTCCCAGAGTATTTCTTCAAAAGATGAAGTTTCAACTGCTACATAAAGCCTGAGGCATCACATCTTCTATGAGGTGCGTGTGTTAACAGAAGGCTGTCTGTGGTAATATCTCCAAGTCCAAGGCAAACAAAAAGCCCTGCTGCCTCCTTCCTTCCCTGCATCACGTCTCTGTCAGCCAGTTCAAGAAACTCAAACCCAAACACTCTGAAATTCTGCAAGTCATTTTGTTAAACACACCTAAATGAGAAACTAGTCTAAAAGTCCTATTTCAGTTACCTAAACATTTGTCAAATATCATCCATTCCCAGACATTTTTGCTATTAAAAACCAGTGGAAGGTGGCTCTCCTGGGAGGACTGATAACTGAGATAACCACAGAACTGAAATGTTAGTGTACTCTAGTGGCGTTTGAGAAGACTAGCAAAACCAACAAGAGTTGTACAAAATGCAAAGATGACTCAATACTTCAGCAGTACCTTTCAGGTCATGCAAGCACATAACACAAATCATTCCTTTTCTATTCCATGACTCACAGAGGCTGATGCAGAGGAATAGCTACAGTGACATATTCCCGTCCCCCGCACACCTCACTCCCCCCCCACATGCACAGTACAGCTGCTGACCTCCTGGTGCTGCTGAAAACAACTGTTTTGCTACCCAGCTTTTGGAAATACATAATGCAAAACTCAGTGGGTCTTACCTCTTCCTTACTGATGGACCAGTAACACAACCTGGCTTGACTTCACATGTGGACTGAATATACTAGTGGCTGCACTCTTCCATAAAACTAGACACAGAGTTATTAATTTTGTCACAAAAAGTCATCAGACCAGAGTTTCTTACTCATGGCAATGAAATTCCTTGCAGATTACATACTTAAAAAAAAAAAGAAAAAAAGAGAAATTAAGAATCTGTGGAGTAGAGGATAAAATGACGCATATATTTTAGCAAAACATAGGCTTGCAACTCCAAGACATGTAGATTTGGCAGGAAGCAAATTTGTACACAGCCTATCACAAAAGGCATCTTGTTGGTCTCTCCCACAAATGCATACATACTTGACAGGCTACTTGAAGATTTCTCACAAAACCAGCTTTTGCCTGGGAAACAGAGTTATTTATTCTGTTGTTAGGGTGGTTATTTTTTTTTTTAAACAGTGTCTTATTTTTTGCATGAAGGATATTACAAATTCCACTTTACAACTTTAATCACAAAATACGTTTGCAGCACATATTAGAACAACAGTGGTTCTTCACAGGGAGAAGTCTGCCGGCTGAACTGGTAGCCAGCAGACACCGTGTAGCTGCTGAACCCGCTGGCCAGGCTCTCTTCTTTTCCTCCTTTTCAGATCTCACCTGAAGCTGTTGGAGTCTGAGCTCTGACAGAAAACTACCTTTCCTCATCCTGTTCTCCCTTGCTAAAACACAAATATACCTCTCTGGACTGTGACTAGGAATGGGGACTTCTGTCTTGGTGTAGAAGAGGGACACTGCTGTCCTCTGTCCACCCACTCCACAGAGGAGCAGCTCAGCATGAACAATGGAACACAAGTACAGAGGGATGGCTGGAGAAAAATGCTAGTAGTGACAAAAGAAAGGTGTGAAGCCCTACACTGAAGAACACACACTACAGAAAATGTCAGTTACCCCAAAAGTCCAGGTCCAGACTGGTGAAAGCCTCTGTGCCCAATGTTTCCTACTAGGTACGCACCTCTGGTGGGTGATGCCAGAATACATAGAACTTGAGTCCAAGGTCTCAGGTGCAGTTGAAGCAATCTGAATCCCAACACTTCTGCCATTTCCTACACCACAGCCATCCCCCAGCTCCTGCAGGTATATGGTCAAAACCATGTGTAGCTACCAGAAGTATTTTAATGTGCCTGGAGCTTGTGCACAAGCTATAACGTGGTCACTTGCTAGTCCAAGCTGTGAAGACACACTGGGTGGACTGGTGGTATGGTAGTATGGGTTTGCAAAGCCATCACATTTGCTTACATCACCAGAACACATGCCCTCAATTTCACTGGAAGTGCTTAAGTGAGTGAAGGTACATAGCATTGGGCCTTATTCTTGTGTTAGTAACATCACCTTGAACTCTGCAAGATGAACAGCCATTTACATCTTTAGTAGATTAAAAGCGTTGCCTTCCTTTGAGTTTGCTTTTCAGACAAATTTAATTTGGAAGGTTTTGCGTCCCTTCTGTTCCTGGTATGTAAAAAGCTAATCCACTTACTTGGGTACATGTCCCTGCTTTAAGATGCTTTATGACTGCATGCTTTTTGTGATAGAGTTACAATTTATCATATGCTAGCACTGAAGGAGATTAAATCTAAAATCTTGCAATACTGTGGCAGTTAAGTGATCACTATGATAGCTGGAGCCAGTTCAACCACTGCTTGTCAACAGTTTGATAAATACAACGGATTTATCCTCCTGGTAAATTGTCTGTACAGAAAATAAAGTTTTTCTAAGTGTGTTTGCCATTCTCAGGTGTACTGTGATTGATTTATCTGGCTACAAGTTTATCCTGAACTGTTCACAGTGAATAACACATTTACTGGACAACATACAGCATCTGGTATTGAAGGACAGATGTGTGCGCGTGCAATAAACTTGGTTTATTCCATCATAGGGAAATCTATCTCAAATTAATATCACAAAATACTATCACTAAATTTAATACAACATGGTTTACAAGTACCCTCAAAAGGTACTAACAGATCCACATAAACCCCATTTCTCATTTAGCAGTTTGTTTAGAGGTTGTTAGTTTCTGACTCTGGTTTCATGCATGATATAATTAGCTTTTCTAAGCACTGACACCTCTTCAAATGTGTGCATGAAGCTGAAAATCTCCATGGGCAAAGAATAAAAAAAATCATTTCAAATTAATCAAACATTCTCCCTCTATCAATGCAGGTATGAATTTAAGAACTGTAAGTGACCCTGAGCCAGTGGAGCTCCCTAGTTCCTCGTAGCACGGCAGACAAGTCCACATGCACGTTGCACATCCTTATCTCTAGCATACACCCCATTACTTCCACGTCCTTAGCAGCCCCTTAGGTAACCTCACAGATTATGAGGAATGTTTCATTAGAAGATGTTGAAACTTCTTTGTTTCCATAAAGTATTTGAGTAGTGGCAGATAATGATATGTCTGACAGTTCTCCTTTCTCTTTCTTTCATTAGGGAACTCCCAAGAAGGTGCTGCCACTGCAGAACAGTGGCACCTGCACCCCCTCATCCCATAAAAATGAAAGCAGAGTTATAGAAACACATTATGTGATGATAAATGCAGTTTAAGAAGCCTCAGTTATTTTTTTTCTTTGTATTTGCTTCTTTCCTGAAATCCTCTATCCCCTCACTCATGCTGATGCAACTGCAAACTGAACAAAACTGTACTGAAATGACTTGAAAACCAAACCAAAAAATAAACCCTAAAATCTGGATCTGGTTTATAGTTCAACTCTGCAAATAATCATGTGGCACAACATGGAAGTTGGGGAACAACAGTGCAGAAATGGTGCCTTATGGAACTGGCTTTGCTGGTTGAGAAAATACTTGTGTAGTCACATCTGGCTATACAAAATGGATGGTACTGAAGAGTCAGACGTTACATTTTTTCCCTGACAGTTTTTCCCATTTCTAGTTGGCCAGGATTAAATTTTTCTGCTGTTTCTGAGGGACCACAAGAAAACTCGCTATCTGTAATTCCTTGCTGTTCCTCAATCACGCTCTCTCAGTTCCAGGAAGGGACGTGTTCGCGGAGTTGAATTTTCAGCGACGTGCAGTGTGACTGCCTTTGTGATAGCAAAACAAGAGGAGTGGTCATTTCTTACTATTGCTGCCTTCATCTGTCTTAGAGCTGCAGTGTTGGTAATTAACCAGATCGGAAAGATGTGGCAAATTGTGAGACTAAATCAACCTGCAAATTTTCTCCAACAATTTACACATCAAATCACAGGTGTGATGTTTTTCTTTTGAAAAGAGCAGCATACATTGTTTTCCAGTTAGCTGTGACAACTAAATGCTCAATATAGACTGAAAAGTAAAAAAAAAAAAAAAAAAAAAAAAAAAAAAAAAAAAGTATTTGTTGTGCTTTCTTACATATTAATTATAACTTTTTTGGGAAAATGAAGGCTTTGTCGCAAACACATTACGATTACTGAATGAAAATGTTTCACATTTCCAAAATGTTTTGAAATCCCCTGAGAGAAGATAACATGTAAGTCTTACTGTTAAAATCGCCACCTCCTCAGCCTTAGAGAAACAGGACACAAAATGTTATGGTGAATTTTAATGCAGCAGAAATGCAGACGCTATTTCTCCATAACAATTTATCTTCCCCCTCCCATTTTAGAAAAGTACTTGGGCCCAGATGTTATCAGGTGAAATTCAACAGCAGATGTCCTGTCACAGGCATGCCAAGCAAGCTGAATTTATTTTAGTGAACTGCTGGCACTCCAGTATAAACGGCTCTGTGTCATTAACTGAATTCTCCCTGAACACCTGAAGTGGATTTAAACTCATTTTTGTCTTGCAGGAAGAACCACACAAGAGTAATCTGATTAGTTCAGAAGCTGCTGGAACGATTAAAGAAGATGCTTAAACTGAAGCATGTAGCAAGGAACAACAGCTACTACCAGCAGGTTTCTTGCCTTTCCCATCAATGATCCAGAAGCAAACCTGACCATCACATTTCTATGCCAGTGTCCTGGTATCTCTGTATATAATCATCTTGCTCAGACAATTTTGCTATTGTGATTTTTGGAGCTGGGTTGAAATCAAGACCTGAGCCAAGAATACCAAACTCAGAAGTGGCTCTTCTTCCTAACTCTACCTACAAGTATTACTGCCAAGCCTCAACAGATAGAGATCTAAGCTTCAAAGCTGGGCCTTATCTCTTTTTTTTTTTTTTTCTTTCCCCCTCCATTAAAAAATAAAATTCCTATCCATTAAAAAAATGTAATTCCCTGTATTGTCTTTTCATAATCTGCAGTTTCTTGTGCAACAAAAATACGGCTCTGCAAAGTATCTGTAGCTCCTCATTAAGCCTCTCTAGATCAGGAAAGTATTACTGCTTTTGATCAACTACTGGAGAGCATGTGTCAGTGACTACAAAAATCACAAAGATCTAAGCAGCTAAGTATTGCATTCTTCCAGTATCTCCCCAGAGGTCCTGCTGTCCTCAGTAACTCACTCATGACCCATATCCTGCCGACTAAAACAAAACCTGCACTGACACTTGTGCCTGGCTCCTGGCTCCAAACTTTCCTTTGCTGTCTTCTGTAGGCCTGGCAGCCTGGTGACCTCCTGCCAGTGCCATCTTGGGACCAACTGGAATTTTTTAAAGTATTTCTAAGTCAAACCTGGGCTGGCACGTCCTCGCCCCGCATAACAAACCACAGAGAATGACCACTTTTCACCATTGTCTTGCACCCTCCAGATTTGGAATGACAATACATCCAGAGCTCAGGCTGTGTCACAGCTGGGTCCCCCTGCTGCTGTCGCAGCTGCACACACTGTGTTGGGAACCTTGGGGAGCAGATCAGTCTGGCTTGCCCATGGCCAGCAGCCAAGTGGAAAGGATAAGCCTGGCTGGACTTCTCCCTTCCCACACCGTCCAATTTCTAATCCCAATGCTTTCCTTCTCCCTGCCACCCTGGGGCTGTGCCAGCAGTGAAGTCTCCGGCCTCAAGTTCATCTGATGTAGGCACAAGACTGTCATTTCATTTCCTGAAGTCATCCTCCCTCTTCACCACACAATTGTCAATTCCTAGATTAACTTCTTTGACAACATCCTCATTCATCACACCAAACTGACTCATGCTCTGAACACTGCTCATCTCACGCCTAGAGGGAACGCAGCTCCTCTGGAAAAGCGGCTGCAATGATGTCACCCACGACCGTAACACAATATGTGTGTATAATAAGGCCGAACTGACGGCACAGAAGAAACCACACATCTGTTTTTTCCTAACTTTCAAGACCTTGTTTCTGCCACTTTAAAGTTCTTCTCATGTTGTTTTTCAGTGCAATGCTACATATCCTCCGTTAAGCACTGACAGTGGGGTTAGTGCCACAGTGGAAATTGATACAAAGAGAGTCTCTGTCTTGAGAAATACCCTTTCAAGCAAAAAAGACACGTAAAGAAAAGAGCCTGAACCCCTTTGGCCTCAGAGAACTTCATGATCCTCACCTCCCACTGCCAGCAAAGTGAAACCTACAGGCATCGCAGCCCTGCACCACTACTCGGGAACACAGGGGAATTCCTTCAGATGGAAATAAAGCTAGCACCACCTAAGTCTGTATTGTTATCAGGATACAGTATGGCAGCATTTAAAGCACCAATATTAAATCCCCAGGGTCCCAAACACTTTCATTCATAAAACACAGTCTGTTTGGTGTTTTCGTTTCTTTTAGCAAACAGCATGCACTTCGAGCCCCCTCTGTATGAAGGCTATGCCTTAACAATTACTTCATTAAGCTTCATTATTCGAATCAATATCCCATCCACTTTTGTTCTGCTTTACAATTAGTGTCACAATTTACAAGGCATCACACACCACGATTTTTTTAAAGGAGAGTCAGAGATGCACTCCTTGCAAGCCATCGATGCCAAGTAGCGCTACCTTTGGTTCTGCCCCCTCCTTCCTTGCAAACCAGGGCTCTCCCCCTGCTATGCTCAGCCTGTTTCCATTTCTAAAAAGCGTTATTTTAATATGCCAAGAATTTTAGACACTCCAACAATTTGTAGACACATTTGAGGTTCTGACTATAAAGGGTCACTTTATGCTAAATTAAAAAGGACTGAATAATCATTTAGTTGAAACAAAGACACTTTTGTTTCCCGAAGTTGTTGCTATGCACATTGATGCGGGAATATAACTCGATCACAGGAAACAAGAAAGCTTTGTAGTTTGCATTTTTCTGGCTTACAAACGCAGTCCTGTTCACAGTGGCCACAAAGACATCACTTGATTTTTCACCAGTATCAGTAATGAAACAACCTTTTCTCGCTAATATTTAGTGCTGCACAATTAATACACAACTGTAACACAACAGGCATGCCTTTATGGGTTTGGGGGCTGGAAAGCCTGATTTTTGTACAGTGTTTCTTAATGTTTCAGACACTGAATGGTACCAGCAAGAGGCAATGGGTGATGGCTTACAGTCAGTCCAGCTGTGCCTCTTCATAGCAAGTGCACAAGATGTGAGCCAGACACCAGACCTGGTGACCTCCTGATTTCCATTTTGGACATGCCATGGGGTTCTCCATTGCCTAAGGCAAGGCTGCCTCAGAGAAACAATCCTCTCAGGGCAGATATGTACCAGGAGTGATAAGGCTGGAGGCAGAGAAGACCTACCCAAACCCTGGAAGCTCGGAATCACAGTCTGCTGCTGCTGTGCAGCTGTGAGCACAGACAGGGGATCAAAGGAGCTCTCTGGCCTCAAATCACACCTAGGACATCTCTGGGCACTTCAACAGCATGAGGTGTTCTCATTTGCGGTCGCATATGTTTATGTGCTTGCTTGCATGTGGGCCTTTAGCTAAGAAAAATTAGATTACAAAGCTGATTTCATTTAAGAATAAATGAAACAGAGCCATGGATATGTGAAATGACTTCGGGAGCTGAAGCAAAAAACCCCCACCTAACCAAAATTACTTGCTGTTGAGTGGGTCTTCAGTAAGACACTCAAAGCCTGGGAACAATATTATCTCTTTTCTGACTGCAACAAACTGCATCTTCACTAACCACAACATAAGAGAAACTCGTCTGTCGCTGCCCTTCTCCACGTACAGCTGAATCACTCTTGGCTCTGCACATAGAGCAAGGATGAGAACTTGAGGCTGGAGAGGCAGGGAAACTTCCTCAATTCCCTTCCCAAAGAAAGAGCTGTGCCAAGAGTCTGCTTCAAGACTGCCAGGATGTGAAGTTACTGGTCTTGTTCTCCACTGAAGCATGAGAATCTACAATGTGAGGCATCCAGTGGTTCAGCAACTCACAAATAGCAAACAATGCAAATCATTTCATAACACAGGACACAGGGAGATAGTCTTTTTGCCGCTGCACAGTATCAATGACAATTTGGACAAAGCACTTCTCATCTGCCACTGATCTATAATTCTCTTGATTATGTCAGGCTATATCTTACGGTCTTATACTGAAAGCAACTTCATTCATCAATTACCCTCACCTGACAAGGGGAAACTGTAATATTATTGCACTTTACAGCAAACAAGAGAGAGTATCAGTTAAAAAATTGGAATGAACTGCCTATCTTAAGGACTTCTCTAATAAAATGAGTTAGACATCTTTTTCTGGCATTGCTAATGCTAATTTTCACGGTATATGTATTTAGTGATGTCCCGTATCAGGAGATGTCAGAATGCACCTAATTTGTTCACAACGGTTCTGCAAAGCCATTACACAGGCAGACCACAACGACCTTCTTTGGTTCACTGGCAAAATTACACTCACTCACTTTCACCTGAGGCATGCTTCCAAGCGTGTCACAGACACGATGTTAGGTGAACATTCACACATAGGTTTACTTCAGCAATGGGGTTAGCACAAGATGAGAGACAGCACTCTGTTGCCTTAACATGATGCCTTTACCCTAGGGAGGCTCTCTTTCCTTCTTATTTCCTCTGCAAAGAAAATCTAGCTGTCAAGTGTCAGTCTGAACTCAGACTAAAATGTTGATAAGATTGTAACAACATAAAACTGCCTTTTTCATTTCTGAGCTTTGCAACAACTAGAATTAATCTCAGAAGAATAGAAGTACCTACTTATAACATATGGAAGGTTGAATTAAAATCAACACTTTATTTCCTGCCTGCTACCCTAACGTACAGGGAACTAGAATAATGTATAAAGTCAAATTCTCAGGATGAAAAAAACCCCAACAACAGAGCTCTTGCTTGCCTGTTTTTTTGGCACTTCAGTTTGGTTCTGCTCTGTTAAACTAGGATGAAATCACAGCGAACACTACACTAACTCTTCTGTTAATTAACAACCTGCTTCGCAACTGCACTTTTCATTCCCACAAAAAGTGCTGCATTTTCACAAAGTATCGCTTGTAGTAAAGCATTCAAACATGCTAATGGCAGCCTTGCCTCCCAGGGAGACGTACGGGTTTACTCTTCATTAAAGACTTCTGAGCTGATTTCCTTTTATCGCTGTTATTAACTATTTGAAAAAAAACAATTATTCTATTTATGTACATTTTGTTGCAGACTTACACAGCCAAACAACAGATAAAATGACACTATGAAGATACACATAAGCCGGCTAGGTTTACAACTGTGCCATGCAAATGCAGATAGAAGGAAGGCGGAGAAGAAAAATTCTTCAGACATCCCTGGTTTTTTCCACCTCACAGAAATGGAAGATAGGCTGCTCTGCACTAGCTATGATGGGAACGGGACAGAGAAGTGACTGCAGACCGTGCAAAGCAGATGTAATTGTAAATTGCAACATATGCAAATTGTTACATACGCAAATTGTTCAATGTAGCTTCCTGTAGACAGCAATGATTTTCATTTGTATGAAGTATTTCAGGCTTTACTCCTTTGCTTTATTTTTATCCAGTTGCTGGGTTGTAAAAATAATGATTGAAAAGTTTAGTCGCAAGACAACAGGATCCAGCACTTGGCCATTGCAAATTCCTGTTTACTGCAAACACATAAATTATCTGGGTTAAAAAAGCACAGCAGAGGATGCTACCTGTCTTTGTACTGAATAGCAGGCAGCTGGGAAATTGTCAAGCTTTAGCACAAAACCAGTAGGAAACTGGTTCAATGAGATGATTTCTTTTTTTAAGAGGACATTTTTAGATGTTCAGCCAAAGTGAGAAAAGTTGGTGTTG
>WEIS01017676.1:5478-20242 GCA_013389965.1 Todus mexicanus
CAGGGAGGGGGTTGAATCCCCATCCCTGGCCGTGTTTCAAGGGTGTTTAGATGTGGTGCTGGGGGAGATGGTTTAGGGGTGAACTTTGCAGAGTAGGGTTGAGGGTTGGACTCGATGATCCCAAGGGGCTTTTCCAACCTCAATGATTCCATGATTCTTGATCCTGCCCTGAAAACCTGCCTTCCTACGCAGCCACTGCAGACTTTTTTGACAACTTCCCTAGCTCACTGATTTGGCATTTCATCACAGGTTTTGGGAAATTTTAGAAGCCTTCTGGAAGCTGTGATCCCCAGAGCTGCTAAAGAGGATTCATAGGCTTTAATCCCCTAATACACCCTGTGAAAAACACCACTACTTGAAAAATAATCATATACATGCATTGATGCCATGCACGTATCCTGCACGAGGGAGCTGGACAAAATGCTGGGACCTCAAATGAGGCCACCCCACCCTGCTCTCCACGCTTCCAGCTTTGCTCCAAATTCCTGTGCTACCCTCTGCAACACCCACCACTCCCACAATTTTCCCAATTTTTGGAAATGTTCAGTTCTGCCTTCAGTGTGATTTGCTTGCCACACATAGACAGGATCCAGCACAAGTGAAATCCAATTTCACAGCACAAAAATATTTCTGAGAAATAAATTTCCGATCAGAAGGTGTTTCCAATAGGTTGCCATCACACTGTGCAGAAGAGCCAGGCTTCTCTCTGAATGTAGAAGATAAATATATCCTGACGTCGTGGAAAGGATTTTGCACCACAAAGCAGAAGCGTTTACTCTTGTTAGTGAAGCGCACGTAGGATAACCTGGGCTGACAAATAGGTTAGAAGCGTTATCTGGTTACTAACATGTGTCCAAACTGAGTGATGGGCCTGAGGAAACCTGTGACCTGCCAGGTTGGAAATGGAACTTGGAGGAAAAACAAAATTAGAGCTCTTCCCTCTTCTGTCACTTCCAACATAAAATGTAACCCAGCATTTAACAGCATTTTCCTGTATTTAACAAGCGACCAGGGGAGTTTGGTATCAAAGTAACCACTTCCACTGGAGCAATCATGAGCTGTGGAAGGAGAAGCCTATCGGCGAGGCTTGTTTAAATATTCAGAGTGATCTGCAGAAGATGCTGGTATCACTGGAGATGACACATGAGTAATGGTGGATAATATGATGTAATTACAGGGATTATCCCACCCCTGGGACAAAAAAAAAAAAAAAAAAAAAAAAGAAAAAAGTGCAATTCAAGCGCTGTTTAATCTCCCTGGGACTGAACGAACTCGGTGATAACCACATTTGGTACAGAAGAATTACTTATACTAATTAAGAGATGAAGGTGGCAGTTCAGAATCTATTCCTGACTGTCATTTCAGATGTCACATCAACCTATTCCACTGAGAAAATAACAATCAAAATGCTTTTGTGGTCCCAGCAAGCTGATTTGTACTAGAAAAATCACTTTTACACAGCTGATTATTTTGGTTTCTCTTAGACACTCTAGTGAACCGAGATCACAACTATATTGAAGAAAGGCAAAAGTATTTACGTGATGCAAATGTATCTTTACGTGGGCTGCCTGCATGTCTTGAAGTCAGCCTCCATGGTTTAAATTGCAATACGCTGTTCAAGAGCCAGATCATGAAATGCTAATACTCATTTCAAAACATTTAAAATACGTGAAGGTACAAAGGCAGGGACACATACCTAAATCCCAAGATGTAGTCATCTGACTCTTGTTGTGTATCCCCAAGATATTCAAAGTAAGAAGCACAGAAAAGATCATAGTTCTTCCACTGACCTTTGGCTGCACTGTTTCTCATAGTGAAAAAATAAAGATGCATTCTAAAAACAGCTTGTGGAAAGAGGCTGATACCAAATTGTGGCTTTATCCCCACAATTCACAAGGTAGGACCTGAATCCTCTGCGCTCAGGCTTAACTGGGAACATTCTGCAAGAGCCCAGCACTGAGACGGTTGGACCAAACACGATGCAACACTTGGCAGCTCTTTGCATCTTGAGTGATGCACACGATGCCCATTAACAGTAACGGTATCGATCCTGCGAGCGCTATGAGCAGGGAATCACAATAAGTCCCTGGACAAGCTCAGAGATCTGCTGCAGTCTATTTAAATCTCATCTGAAGACAACGTACAAAAAGGCGCTTATTGAGTCATAACGATTCCTAAATAAAGCTGAGAACTGTTGGTAAATATTTATCTACATATCTAAACTGTAAAAGTAATATAGCAGTAGCAATATATCGATATAAGTCCACTGTGAGCCAATGAGAGTACACAGGCAGTGCTGTTCATGTTACTCCAGTCCACCCACTCTACATCTTCTCCTAAATTCTCACACAGGTCACTGCAGACTGTACGTGCCAGGTTGTTAGTGCAAGAGAATTTATACATTATTTCTTGGCTTTTAGGCATTTCTATGGAATAAGCAATGATAAATGGCACCAGTTTAGGGAATTATGACATGCATTACTCATGGGTGAGGTCCACATGTACTTTAAGTAGGGGATCGCATGAGAAAAATAGAATAAAATCCTATTACCAGGTAAAGCATCCTGGGGGTGATGGTGGGATCATGTCTGATGGCTTCAAGCTCCTGGCAGCTCTTACAAAGCTGGGCACGTAGAATCAAATGAATACTTCTGAATTTCAGACAGGGTTCATCGATTCTGCAGAAGGTTGTCTTTCAAACACGCTGTAAGGAATAGGAAAGTTAAAAATGTGTTCTTGTTAATTGTGTTCACAGGGTTCAAAGACCAGGGTTTCAGGAGGTGCCATCCCTACAATAATATTTATGAGCCAGTCAGGGTATTCTGAGAAGGGGAGGTTTGTGACCCGGTAAGTGTTTACGGTGAAGATAGTAAAGCGCAAGCAGGTTGCCCACAGAGGTTGTACGGTCTTGGAGATATTCAACATTGAATGGGCAAGGCCCTAAGAAACCATGATTCTAAATAAAAGCCATCCTGATGGATTAGGTGAAATGATGAGGTCTGAGTAATGCATTGGACAAACAAATAAAAAAGGCTGAACTAGAATAAAGGTTGCAGTACAAATAGAATTAATGCCTTGAAATAGACAACAGAAAGGAAAAACTAAATGAAGAGGCCGATCTTACTTCTGTAGAGGTCAAAAAAATTACAAGGGACACTCTATTCACCAAGAGCTAATGAAAATATTGGATAATCTATCACAAGCTTTTGAATTCCAGCCATCCCCAGCGGAGTAGAAGACTGAGGCGGTTATTTTTTTGCTAAAGGAAAAACATTGTCTACAGTTTTGGTTGCTTATCTATAAAAAGAATTTGTCCACCTTGATAGATGTGAAGGAAGTCCCACGAGAAGGCTCTAAGACATAAGCAAGTCTGGTGGAACATTGATCCTGACTTTGTCAAAAATCAGACAGACAAAATCCTCAAAGCTGTCAAGAAAAAAAAAATCCCTTCCTGTGAGCTCAGTTGTTTGGCAGTGGCAGGGGGCCAGGCTGGACCGAGAAAGGCATTAGAATTTTTCTGACCAAGTGCATTCATTTTATCACCCCTGAAATGTCAAACAACCCGACTCCCAGAGGTATCTTTTCTGGCAGCTGTTAAAACAAAACAAACAAACCAAAAAAAGGCCCACAAAGAAAGTAGCGGCTGCTTGAGTTGTTACCCATCCATTTTCCCTTGCTTTGCTCAAACTTAAACCCTTGTCGCTTTTCCACACATCAGCTTTCCTCTCTCAAGCCACCATCTAAAGGGCTGACAAGAGATTTTGCTCCTTTTTGGGGGCTAATCTCATCTATCGTGTTTTGACAGCTCATTTGTACAGTTCAAAAGAAGCTACCAAAGGAGCACAAAAATCTATTTGCACTGGGTCAGAACAGCTATTTTAATTAGCTCAGACAGTTGGGGTAAATACAGGCAGCCGTGGAAGATTCATGCGAAGGAATAACAACCTCGTTACTATTTGAGTGCAATGATAATAATGAATTTGGTTACCGTCGGCAGCATACGAGCAATCTTTTCCCCTTCGAGTTCCCTGGGTCATGTAAAAGTTATTAAATATATGATTTACTAGACAGTATCTGTATATGATTACTTATCCACATAACCTGGCATCCATGGTTTACGAGCAGTTAAAATGCTAATATTTGTTATCCCGTTTCGCAGTGGGGTTGAGTTTTGCTGCACATGCAGATGTTTGAGTTGCTGTGCTGTTTGTGATATCTCCGCTGGTAAAAAAACTCCCCAACAACAGCAACAAACAAAACCCGCTCATACATTCAGCTTTCCGGCATTAATATTCATGTTTGAGTTTAAAATTCACTTTCCATAAATATTCTCCTTGCCTGCTATGTCTACAAATATTCTGTCTGATAAATTAGTTGGCTTTGAAGAAGACAAATTCAAAGAAAGTGAT
Organism: Todus mexicanus; assembly: GCA_013389965.1. NCBI lineage: Eukaryota > Metazoa > Chordata > Aves > Coraciiformes > Todidae > Todus > Todus mexicanus. The sequence continues at coordinate 9,888 of WEIS01017676.1, forward strand.
AAAGCAAGTTCTACTTTGTCTTTTCCTTCCCCCCCCCCCCAAAATCCTGCCCCCCCCCAGGCGTTCTCGCCCTCCTNGACTGTACAGCAAACCCCATCAATTTCAATTAACATTTCTATGCATTATTATAATTTTTCTTCCCCAACAGGAGCTCTGGACTGCATTATTCAGTTCAAACCAGTGGACTTTGTGCTAACAAACAAAGGTCTGGTTGAAGATGAGAAGGTTGGGGGCATCTGTGTGGGCAGGCAAGGCTGAGAGCCCTGGGGCTGCGGAGCTGGAGAAGAGCAGCCCAAGAGGGGAGCTGAGCAATGCTGAGTAAGAGCTCAAGGGCCCGCGGGGGGCAAGAGGCTGGGGCCAGACTCTGCTCAGGGGTGCCCAGCGCCAGGCCAAGCGGCAGCGGGCACCAACTGGAAGCCGGGAGGTTGCAGCTGAGCAGGAGGAGCAACTTGTTTGGGGGGAGGGTGTTGGAGCCTGGCCCAGGCTGCCCAGAGAGGTTGTGGAGTCTCCTTGTCTGCAGAGATTCCAGCCGCGCCTGGATACTGCGATGCTGGGCCCCCTGCTCGGGGGGACCCTGCTGGAGCAGGGGGGACACCAGAGGAGCTCCAGACACCCCTTCCAACCATGCTGGGATTCTGAGATTCTGTCTGTCCATCTAAAGTCCAAGCAGGTCACCTTTTTAGACAATCTATGGTGAAGATGAGGACCTTAGGTAAGTAGATAGCCATGCCTGTGGATGCTAGCAGCTCTCTGGAAAGGTCTCCTGCAAGTACATGATGTTAGACACGTGGCTATTCCAATAAATCATAACTAGACCTAAATTGCTAGTTTGCAAGTGAAAAACAACCAAGCAGAACAGAATGCACGCATCTTTACTCGTGCATGGAGGGGTTTAGTCTAAAGGGCTGGTGAAGTCAAAAAACCTCAAAGAAAAAGCAGGAGGTAAAGAAGTGAAGAAGAGCATTGCTCGCCGCCTTCCCATCTGCAGAAGGGATCCCTCCGGGATGAAAATCCACATCACACACAGCCTTGCTGTAATTACAGATCGAGGGATTTCAGCAGCAAACTCCTTGCTGGCTCCAAGGTCTTGCTGGACAGGGTAGTTGAGATGCATTGGATTTCTGCAGAGCCTTTGAACTAGAAAAATCTCTTAAAAAGAGGCCCATGGGGAAGAGTTACCTGGCGGAGCAGCTCAATTAACATCAGCGCAGAGCTTACAGATGGCAACAATTCAATGGATCACTCCCCACCCCCAAAATAAAGAGTTTGTTTGTGATTGGCAAGGATCTTCACAGAGCTGCCTGCCCTGAAGTCCTCTCCTGAGTCTACCTCCACAGGGGGCAATATTCTCCTCTGCTGCTGCTCAATACAACAAACTAAATGCACGTCTGCATGGATCCCAATTAAGACTAAAACTTAAAAGGAAGACACCAGGGAAGCGATTGGCACACAGATGCTCAAAACTATTTTCGAAGGACTGCAGGAAGACAACCTGTCAGTGCTTAACAGAAATGGAACAAAAGACTCTCCAGTCTAAGAGACGAGGAAAACACAAACCAATAAGACTCACCCTCTTCTCTTCCTTTTGAGACCTACCTGACACTAGCCTGGGACACAGATGACCCAGAACTGCATTTTAAATATCACCACTTGCAGCAGATTCGCAGCCTATTAATTTCTCTGCCCTACACACGAGCTCTGCCTCCACACTGTTAAATACAAATAACATCTTTCTGTACTGGTGAAGGATCTTCCGGGATCATCCTTCATAAACAACTCACCTCCAAGTGTTCAGTAATGCTCAGAAGACTGATGTAACCTATAGTGACAAACAGAACGGGAAGATTAAGGCTATATAAAAGTGGGTGATAACACTCCTCTGCGTCCAGGGTATTAGCAAGACTGTCTTTGATACCTCTGTTGAGAGAGTTAAGATAACTTAGAAAACAACTGTTGTTTATTTATTATATCTTTGCCTGTCACGGAACTGCTCGCAGATTTTAATTAATTAATTCCATTCAACATTTAAGCAGCCAATATATCTACAAACACAAGTTTCATTCAAAGTCGGTGTTTATTAGCAAGACAACTGTGCTTATTACTAAAGCGCCGTGCCTGCTTGGCACTCAGCCACATCCGACTTTTAGCTCTCCTGTGTCTGCAGGAAGATTTCGAGCAATTTCCACAAAAGCAGATGATTTACCCATTGGGAAGAGCTGCACCCACAACCCAAAGCTCCCCCTCCAGCCTAGCACAAGTGTTTTTGAGATGAAATGACTGTGCAGAGGAACCTAGCAGCCTGAGCCACAGCCTGCCATTCAGTACAGGGACCTGGAAGAGCACGGGCTGGGTTTGACCAGGGGCCAGTGGAGATGCAGGAATTTAGCTCCCACTGCGGGCATGAAAATGTAAAGAACTGATTCTGAGGGGATTAATATCAATTGCGGGGGGGAGGTTTGTTTTCAGAGCTAGAAATATAAAGTGGTTTGAGTTGGAAGGGACATTAAAAATTATCTCATTCCAACCCCTCTGCCATGGGCAGGGACACCTCCCACATGACCAGGCCGCAGAAGGCCCCATGCAGCCTGGCCTTGGACACATCCAAATACATTTTTAAGAAATTCACCATAAGGTTTTGAGAAGGCCAAAGAACTTGCACATCTAACCTTGCCTTTAAAGACACATGGGAGGTTAAAATCAAAACAAAGCAAAACAAGACCTTTTATGCTAATAAAGCAGGAAAACAGACTTTCAGATACACTGGTGCACTGGGATTTGGATGACATTCATTCATTTGGAACTTGTTTTAACACTGTTAAGAGCCAGTTTCATAGGAAAACCCAGTTTAACACACCAAATGACATCATCCCACTCTCCCTGTTACATTTACTGTAAGTGTTCATGATTCAAAATAAAGCCTGCAATAATAACAGACCATGCTGCTGCTATCGCTCAAAATAACTTAAACATCCACTTAAGTGCAGCATCTCCTCAGAGGAGGAATCAAGCTTTCAAAGGCTTTGTGGCAGATACATTCATTTCAGAATGAAATAATTAGTGGCATTCTAACAGCATTATGTTATTGGGATGCTTTCAGAAGAATGGCCCATCATCTTACACAGTTATAACAAACCTCAAATTTTGATTTTCTACTTCCCGTGATCTTCCAAGGAGCTTTCTGTAGATACTTTCTATGTATTGATTTAGAAATTGGGTGCATTCATTCCTTAGGCTACTTGCACAGTAAAAGTGGGTTTGAAGCAGCAGTTCCAAATGCATCAGGTTTTTTTAGAATTAACTGTCGGGTATTTTTATCCACGAGGTGGGATGGGAGGAGGAGGGAAGGAAAGTTCACACATATCAAGAGTGGTTGGTTTGTAAACATGCAAAGGCCCTGAAATCCTATTTCTGAGAGGGTTGGTAGCCAACATGCCAGCTGGCTGGAGCTCTGCCTAGAATGGTTATTTCTTAATGAATATTGAAGTGAAAACCCTGAAAGACTCAGAACTCATACGGAGTGCAGTGAAGTTGGAAGTTTATCCAATGCCTATCAAAGTACATCAGCACAAGCTCAGCATATTTATTACATACTCGGCTATTTTTTTTTTTCCACCTCTCACACTGAATTCAGTTTCTGTGATCAAAGAACTATTAGATCACTGCATTCTTTAATGACATATTTCACATATGTTTTGCTCACTTAAATATGTTGATGCCTTGCACAAGACAATTGTTGTTGATGAATTTTGCTCTTTAGTACAGTAGCTTGCAGTGTTCCCTGTAGAAATGGTTTTAATTTGATGAACAGATGCAATATGGCGTGTAAATCAGTGAACTGTGCAGACCCAGAAACGAATCCCAAAACTTCACCCTCCTCGCCTCACCACCTCCTCCACCCTTCCTTTGCTGGCTGGTAAGAAAATGCTGTGCTATTCCCTCAGAAAAAAAGCACAGTTAATGTAATTTTCTCTCCATTATTTACTTCCATTTGTTACTCACCTGAATATTGATAAAGGTCGGCAGAGTCTGAAGAAAACGGACTCACTGCCAGTTTGGCGTGAATGTTAAGAACCATCTGCTTTTGAAATGACTTTTCCTTCCCCCCTTTAAATAATTAACTTCTGGTGATCAAATATATCCTTCAGTCTGGTCTATAAAAGGGTATAATAATTTTTAAAAAGGCTAAAATTAAAGGCAAAAAGTGTGCTCAACCATAAAAGAAGAGCCAGCGGTGAAGATGTTTGTAATTCCGTGCTGTGATCAGACTAATGCAGAGCTGGGCCAGCAGACAAGGAAGAAGCTCCTTGCACGTGCCATGTTTTGTGACATGGATTAACACAAATTCCTCATGTAAAAACCACTTTCACCAAGAGGCTGGCTTGAATTTATCTCTGAGATAGTCCCTGATCAAGACTGCGAGGAAAACCACAATACAGCTGAAATCTCCGCATGTGTTTCATGAGGGAGTGGTCCCTGTTGAAGGGAAATCTCAGCTGAAGAAACAGCTCCATAAGTCTTTATTGGCTCCCCACTCCCCTCTGTAGCCTTTTGATCTCTGAACCTTTCTGACAAGACAGATGTCTGTGTTACACAGGCACCCGATTTGCTCTGTCTGCCGGGAGCGTGTCAAAGATTAACCGGTCCCTGGAATTTTAAATAATTGTCTTTCTGGGTCAAGATCAAGGTGCACGAGTAGTGGAAATAAAACCTGGCTGTTCTGTAGCTAAGTGGAGCATCAGAAGGAAGGCTAAATGGTTGGGAAATCCCAGAGCTGCAAATTGCTGGGGGCTTGAAAACCCCATTGCTCTGCAGTGACAAGATTCTGGAACAGTTTTCTTTTTAATACCTCAAAACCCTCATCTGAATCTTCTTGCAAATAGACTTAGCTCCTTTTGCCTGCCCAGAGAGGTAGGTGTTAAGTCTTTCCATAAATGCCAAGAAAAATTATCAAACAAATAGTTTCAAGAGCCAACACACGTCACATTTTCTGTTGCAAAGCCCATCGGTGAGGATCAGGATGACTGGATGGTCTCGAGCGTGGAATATGTTAAATGGTTCCCATATAAAGCAGCTGCCAGGGTCACCACTAGGTGCAGCACCTTTGCCCTTTATAATTAGAGAGGTTAACATAGTTAAATACGAAATGCACTCAGAGATGTGATATCTTCTTCAAAGAGACAGATACAACTAAATATACGTGCGCCTTTTTTGTTGGATAAATTCAAAGCAGCCAGAAAGTCTGGTGTTTCAGATGGAAAACTAACTTAAGATCAAAACCAAACAAAATGGGACTTGAAATCAAAGTGTCCAAGGGCCAAACACAGAAATAAGTTTCAGCTGAAAGCTTTTGTTTGGTTGTTTCAGACTAGATGAAAAATTTACTTTCCAATTTCCAATGAACACCACAGAAGCAATAGTTGAATTTAGCGTGCTGTTAAACCCAGCTTTCCTTGCAGAACCGTGGCTTTCTCTGCCTGGCTGCTGCCCAGGGCACACACGGATCCTGGTTCTTGATGAGCATCTGTGCACATGAACCAAGACGTTCATCAGGAGGACAATCTTCCCCGACTCAGAGCATTTCGCAGCTGAACTGGTCAGCTAAGAATGATAACAGAAAATTAAATGGAGAAATTACTCCACTGGGGAAGAGCTTGAAGCCCCTCAGTGCTTAACCTAATGTCACGTATAGAGCACAGGACTCAGAAGCACAAATTGATTATGCAACTAGCAGTGGGCTCATACACTGAAATGCCAACACAGTTTTTTGAAGAATAGACCAATTTTGAGGGGAAAAATATACCAAAGACTACATTTCAATATTTTTACTGTGCAAGTGAAGCATGAAGTTAATATTTCTGTGTTTACAGCAATTCATAATTAGTAAACTTACTAGTAACACCAAGGAGAAAAAGTAGCCATAAAGACAGAAAGGAACAATAATGCTTTGATCAAGTCAAGGTTCACATTTAAGGTCAATTCTCTGGTTCCGAGCTCCCAGGATCAGGCCCTAACCAGCATTTTCCACCCTCCAGTGTTAGAAACATGTTGAATGCCAGAGATGAAAGAGGATTTGGTCACATAGAGATGAAGCTAGGCAATCTCTAAAATATACGTCCTATGTTTGTTTGAATCAATGTCACTTTGTCAAATGATAAAGAATAGTATTAAGGATTAGTTTCATAAAGTAGCACGACAGGTAGAATCACAAAAAAATACCCATGGAAAAGACTAGAAAAGTGTTGCTATGAACTTTTCTAGTCAATAATCTTTCCTTAGAACAGTAATCACAGACATCAACAGCGAGAATATATAATTGACCTGTTTAGCTAAATAGATGCATGTCACCTTTAACCTGCCAAATTGATTACTTTGCAACAGCCTCCCTTCCCCTGCAGGAGAGCAGTATTTGCATATTAATCTGAAGTATTTGCAGATATGTACATTCCATCGATCCATAAATCATTTAATGAGAACCAATCAAAATACCACATGACTTGGAGTTAACTGCAGCCTATTGCAAACGTGCAGGTTTCTGTGAGCATCACATACACTGAAGCCTAATTTTCAAAATATTGACTGGAAGAGACCTATGAACAAGCTCAAATGAGAATTCATCTGCAACTGGCAGTAAATAATAGCTGAAATCTACCTCTACAACATACTGTAGCCACCACGTCCTATGAAAACGATCCTTCCGCCCTTAGCACTTTTATTTAACACTGTCAGTCCTCAATTCAAAAACCTGGTACCACCACACCTTTGTCGGTCACTCAGAGTAAAACCTTTACTTGCATTCACAAGACAGCCAGAATAATCCATCAAGCTTTAAGTACAGATGAACAGCAACTTGGTTTGAGCCAGACTTCCACCGGTGAATGGCTTTATGCAACATTTTCTCTTGCCCAGTATCTGAGCCACTTGAAAAGCATTGTACCAAGAATTTCCCGATGAATTATTTATGCAGTTTGGTACAATACACCCTTGTTCCACATAATATAATTCACAGAAGTTATTTCCCGCAATGATTTACAGAGTTATATAATGCAGTTAGAGAGTTAAAATAATGGCAGAGTAAAAAAGAAATTAGAACTCATAACCACTGAGGAAGAAATATGTTTTCACATGTGATTTGCAAACAGACAGTGAATCAACGAGGCAGAGAGAGCAGAGGACACCTCTTTAGGAAAAGCAGCCAGGGAATGACAAGTGGGGCATCTGACAAAGTGTCGTGCTCATTTGCAGCCACGTGCATGGACCTGCTTCACCCGTCAATCTCCAAATTATTCACTGGTGGATCCCCAGTAAAGTTGTTAGTGCCAGGTTTTACTTCTGAGTTTTTTCTACTCACTGTAGACATCCAGCCTGATTTGCTCACGCCAGCCAAGAGAATTCCTTGCCCGGGTAGTACAGCAATGCGTCATGACACATGTGACTCCTGCCAACAGGAGCATCTGACAGCAGTTACACTCTAAACTCACCTCAGCTGCTCACCTTCATGTCCTGACCCACAAGCTTAATGTGTGAGCACGTGCCCCTTTGCTTTTCAATACGTATTTTTCATTTGGGTGGTTCCTGGAGGTTTCCTTCATGCACAGGAACACCAGCTGAATTACACTGAGACTTTACCTGTACTTCCAAATCTACCCTGAGGAATGTGAAATGGTGCAGAGTTGTCGTGTACAAAGGACAGGAAGACAAGCGACGACAGACTCAAATATTGTAAGTGCCACAGCCTTAATAATGGTGATAAAAAGAGTAATACAGATAGTAAAATTAATTTCAGCAAATCACACGTGATTTACAGGATAACTTTGCTGGGACTGCAGCAAAGGCCAATCTGATGGAACATATTTACATTTCAGGGGAAGTGTGCTGAATATTATTGGACAATAACACATTAAGCATATATCTTTATATTCCCAGCTACATTTAGCAATAAACATCCATCCATTCACAGAGCGCAGAAAGTGCTGGGAATAATTCATGACATTTTCAGACTGCAAAATACTTCCCAGTCACATTCAACAAGGCTACTCAGAAGCTGCTTTCATAAGTAATGGAAAAATCAGTTCCCACACCATTGCTCCGTGCACTTGACCTCTGCAGGGCCAATGCTGCTTTCCACTGAGATGTGTGAGAGGTGAAATCCCAGCCCTGCAAAAGCAATGGCAAAACCAGCATTGTCTGAACCTCTGCTGTATTACAGAACCTGAGTATAACTATGTAACAGCAAATGGTCCAGGTCCATCTGATGGTCTGGATCAAGTTAATCTCAATAATCCTCCTATGGAATAAAAGTTGGAAAATCAATAAATAAACCCTCTAAAGAGCAAGTTGTGTAGCTTCAGGTCACTACAGTCCCTCAGATGTTTTTCGGCCAGAGCTGTCATCTGACAGGGAAAGCTTTGGCAGGAGCATTTTCTTTTGGTTTTCACCCCAGAGCAGTACAAAAATGGTTTCTACCTAAGGAGAAAATGTTGGAGCTATTAAAAACTCTACTAGTGAGCCTCTGGCCCCATTTGGGACATTTGCTGAGACTGCGACAGATGCATCTGTACTGGAGACCTCAGATCTGTTTCCTCATATTTTTTATATTAAAAAAAATAAATACATATACACAGACGCATCCAGGACACTAGAAGTCAACTATTCAGTGTTGTGCTGTCCAGTGGTTCCGAGAGCAGATCCTTGCCAGAAGTGCGTAAAACTGCCCCTGTCTGTCACAGACACTGAGCAGTCAGTGCTCCAACTATAATAAAGACAGATCTCAGTCTCTGTCAGACCGACACAAAAAACTTGGATATGCGTGTAAAAGAAAAAAAAGATAAAAATCAATGTCAATCCATTTCCTCACTCAAAAGCGACAGTCTAACAAGACAATTCGAGCTTTAGCACTGAAAATGATTCCTGTGCTGTCAAGGGTTTCAGGAAGAAACCAACCGAAAGGAATTCTGGTTAAAACTACCATTTTCCTACCTGAAATTTCCCTAAGTCCTCTATTATTTCCAAAGACAGGAAGCACAAACCAGCAATGGATCCTCCAGCTAAAGCTGCTTTGAAGACGACAGCGAGAATGTCTGAAACAGACGCAAATTAGAGAGATTTCTTCATAGGACATAATAACTTTTAGAGCCACTTACAATTTCCACCATTATTTTTTTCCAGCTATGTCTTTTTAGACAGGGAGAATATTTTTCACCTCAGTGATAGCTGCTGAAGCATTGTCTGGCTGATATCCCATAACTGATGGAGAAAGACAGGTGTCACCAGAGGACGTCTCCTTCATTTATCAGCCAAGAAAGTCAAGGCAAAGCGAGGCTCAAAAGGATGAGTCCCATTTTTAAACGCTCAATAAGGTCTCAATACCCAAGTAAGATGTGACCCTGCAGCTACTTCAGTCTTGAAAAATGACAAATACAGCAAGAAAAACAGCAAGAGAGGAATAACAATTGAGTAACATAGTGAGGGTTAAGGACACCGGGAGAAGCCTATTGATTTCCTGAGGTTTAGAGAAGGTCTTGCTTCAGCATAACATGGGAGCATTTGACAGCTACAGGTCCTGATATCCTGGTGCTTTCAAAGGGAGTCAGGCTGCCCTCATGCATTATATTGACCCAATGTGGAGTGCACAAGCTGCCCATTGCACCAAGGAGCCTCAGCTTCTCCTGAACAAAAGCAGTCTCAGCTGCTTCTTTCCCCCGAGCAGAAGAGTTTGAGCTTTCAACAGTCTGACCTCTGCACCAATCATTGCTTCAAACAACCTCCTGCTAACTGGGCTCATCAGCTCTGCATAGAATCACAGAATGGTTTGGGTTGGAAGGGGCCCTAGAGATCATCCAGTTCCACCCCCACCCCCGCCATGGGCAGGGACACCTCCCACTAAACCAGATTGCTCAAAGTCCTGTCCAACCTGGCCTTGAGCACTCCCAGTGATGGGGCATCTACAACCTCTCTGGGCAACTCATGTCATTGTCTCATCACCCTCACAGTGAAAAATTTCTTCCTAACCTAAATCTACCCTCTTTCAGTTTGGAACCATTACCCTTCATCTTAGCACTACACTCCCCAACCAAGAGTCTCTTCATCTTTCCTGCGGCTCTCTTTAAGCTGTCTCTTGTCTCTGAGCATTCTAAGGCACTTTTCCGAAGGGTGGCAATGAATTACTAGGTACTTACTGTAACCTTTTAACTTTTTTGTGTAAGAGGAAAAGCCTTGGGTTTCATTAACTAGCTTTGAGTGGTAAAACATAGAATCATTCTGGTTGGAAGAGACCTTTAAGATCGAGTCCAACCATCAACCCAGCACTGCCAGGGCACCACTGCCCCGTGTCCCTCAGCACCACATCTCCACGGCTT
>WEIS01017676.1:20457-41345 GCA_013389965.1 Todus mexicanus
TTTTAAGTTCCACTTTAGACTCCAGTGTGAATCAAACGCAAATCAGAAATCCAAACCACTTCATAGAATCATTAAGGTTGGAAAAGACCTCTAAGATAGAGTTCGACCATCAATCCGACATTATCCTGACCACTGAATTATGTCCCAAAATGACACATTTACACATTTTTGAACCCCTCCAGGGATGGTGACCCCGTCACCTCCCTGGACAGCCTGTTCCAATGCTTCACCACTATTTCAATATAGAAATTTTTCCTGATATCCAACCTAAACCTCCTCTGGCACAAGTTAAGCCCACTTCCTCTTGTGCTATCATTAGTTACTTGGGAGAAGAGACCAACATCTATCTCACTGCTACCTCCTTTCATGTAGCTGTAGAAAACAATGAAGTCTCTCCTTGGCTGCTTCCTCTCTAGGCTAAACTAGACCCAGATTCAACAAGGTGTGTAAGCCCATGTTAAAATAATCATTAATGTAGTGGTTATTTGACTTCACTACTTCAGGTCCATCAGACATCATTACTTCAGGTAAAAGACCTATGCAGCTTGAAAGCTTGAAATAAGTTTGATGTTAAGAATATGTATAAACGTCATGCTGAACTAAGATCTAGCATACAGTTCATATTCAGAATACAGTGAGGCTTAAATGGAAACATAAACCATTACTGAATTGCCATTGCCGACTGAACTCAGTCTCATTGCTCAAACCATTGGAATGGGCAGCGAGCTGCTCAGAGGGCTTCTCATGCAGCTTTGTTATAAAACAACCCTGGAATCATGAATAAGCAAAACGTGTGGTGCTGTGGTGAGCAAACAGCAGAGATAGGATATTGCAGACATATCACTCTTGACAGGGCTAAGCAATAGGTGATACAGATAAGTGGGGTTGGAATAAAATATGATTAAACCAGTCTTTTCCATTCCGTTTTGATTTAAGAGTACAAAGTGCAAACTATTCATCTTCTGTCTAGAGGCAGTAAATCAACTGATAAAGAAAAGTGATAACTAAGTGGGGTGCCAGGAAAATCAAATCATCACGTGCTGGCAAATTGTTTATGGAAAGAAGGAAAATACGATTAAATAACAATGCAGAAGCGTTGACCGCAGGCATCATCAGAATTTATGCAAGGTTAGGACAGGCACAAAAATTAACGACAACCACCAAGCACAACAGGAAGAAAGAAAAGAGTAAATATCAGTATAGTCAAGGTGACGTAGAGCTGAAGAGTTCATGTCAGCTCTGGGTCCAAGGCAGGTTCCTTGCTTATTTTTCTTCTGACTCTTCTAGCAAATCATAGAAGTGATGTGGTTTAGAGAGTAGTAGGAAAAGACTTGCAGCACTGGTCAAGTGCTGCTGCTGTGAGAGATGGGCACAATTTATAGCAGCACATACCCAGCCTGGGACACAAAGCTTTTCAAATTTGACAAACCAATACCGCTTCCAAACCTTGTACCACTTCAGTTTCTGAGCTCACAAAAAACCTTCTCTCCTCTTTCTCTGAGAGTATTTTAAAATGCAAATTCAGTTGAAAAGTCCAAGTGTTGGAAGATAGACCACTATTATTTTCGCTGCTAAAAATAATGATTCCATTAAAACCTACTACATTAAATCAGCCTGCAAGCGATCCTGATCCACATCAGCTTGCGTCGGGCTGCTGAATGCTGAGAGCACCACAACAAAATGCAGCATATTTTAATTTGTAGGACGATAAAGTCTTCATGTTTTAAATGAAAACGTTATACTGAGGTTGGAATGTAACACTGAAATACCAAGGAATGCAGTGAGGAGCCTCCTGAGGAACGATCAATGTGTCAGCCAGGAAGGGATGGAGCCATGAAGCAGAATTGGCATTCTTTGGAGAAACAGCAAAGCAAAATGAGCTAGAAACAAGCTGAGCGTGTGAAATGAGGGAGATAATCCTGCGTTTTTCACAGAAGCCTACAAGGAAATGAGCTGCTAGCACCAGCTATATTCCTGCAGCATCCTGGTTAACAGGAACACTCAATGAATAGTTGGTAATTATTTTTTCTTCACCAATATTGCAAATCAGTAATAATAAAAATCCTTCCACTGCCGTCACTACCACACGTGATTAACAACTCTTTTTGCCCTTAGATTTTAACTACAGTACAGAAGAATTACAGTTAGAGAGACTAGGGTTGATGGGATGAAGCCAGGGGGACACGAGGCAGGGTGACGCAGCAGAGTGACAGAGAACACTCTGTCTTCTTGCAGGACATCAGTGCCCAGTCCCCAGCATCAAAATCCAGTCAGAAGAAGAGGTCCATCACTGGACAGCTATGTTTCACGAGGCAGTGTGGGCTGTGGCCACCCAGGAAGCAGAGCTGGGTCCAGAGCTGCTCCCACAACTTGCCAGGGAAAGGGCTGTGATGACGAGGGCAGGTGATATACGTCGAATAATCCCTCAAGGCTGGAATTTCTCATGCTGTGAGGCCACCTTATCATTGGAAATAAATGAGGTATAAAGCAATTCCCAGTCCAGGACCCTTTCCTAAGACAACATACAGAAAGATCCTTAATCAATTGAATTAGGCCATAAAGTGTGAAGCTAGAGAGACTGCCTTGAGCACTGCTGCTGCCTGATGTGAGATCTCACCTGCTCCCAGTATCAAGCAGAGGACCCAGGCACCACTGGGGGCCATCTGGTCACTTCACGGTCCTCTGTGCTCACTGGAGAATAGAGCACATTTCTCTTACCATTGCATTTTGCAGCTGAGGTGAAATTTTTCTGATTGCAAGTCTGGGAAGGCAAAGCAAGGCCCTGTCAGGTTTATAAATCCAATGTCATTTGCACACTAGGTCTGTGAAAAAAAATATTGCTTCTTGCTCTTTCAACTGATGTCAGCAGTTATAGCGGATAGGATGAGAGAGGAGAGGGAAGAAATAGAAAGTATAAGCATATCTGAGCCTTTCCAATTTAACTTAAATCTCCCCTTCTGCTGGAGGAAACAGTATTAGGGTGGATATGAAAGTAGCTGCACTGGATCCGGGTTTGGATGGGTCCTTTGCACCTCATAAAGCCAATTACACAGAGCAAATTAATCAGTTCCAAGGCACTATGAGAAGAGGCAGGTCCTGGTTCACTGCTGGAGGATTTACCAAGGACTGGTCACGTGTGGAGTTACACACACAGAGCTGAGCTGGTAATTTAAGAGTATTAACAACCACGGCACCTTTAAAAGCCCAGCTCACATTGTACATATTTATACAGAAGAGCTTCCATGTACTACTTTACTTTTCAGCAGTACTTAGACCATAATCTGTGTCATTTCCAGATTCATTATGTTACCAGATGGTTTCCTCACACAAATGGGCCTGAACTGAAGCTCTGCGTTACAGAAGAGCTGCAGAGCTCCTCTTCCTCAATGCATCTTCCCTGAAAATGAGTAGGCAGCAATAAGGAGAGCGACAGTCCCATCACTCCTCTTTCTCAGCTAATGTCTGCTCAGAAACACCTCCGAAAACCCTTCTGGAAGTGTCCTCATTACCCTAATAGGATTGCAGCATCCCCAGGCAAGACAGCCCTTATGACATATCTTGGAGTTAATCCCAATCCATCAGCTAAACACTAAACTAGGTTTACAAGCCTGGAGAGCTAACTAAGGTCGCAATGTGGTTAGAAAAGGAGGCACAACCGTGGGGCCTTTGCAGCTATCGGCAAAGATTTATTGCAGAAGCTGGACTGAGGCTTATCATGGCTTTTCAAGGGAGAGGAGCAATAGCTCCTGCTATCTGGAGCCCCACGCAGCATGCCCAGCACCCTGCACAGCCAGTGTAGCACCCACAGCAATGCAAACACGAGTCCAGACACAAGCAAGTCTGCACAGAGAGGTGCTTACGTTTGCACTCTGTGTTATCAAACAAGCGTGAAGTAGCAGAGTGTTATTTTCAGTGATGAAATTACAGTTTCGGGCAGCGAATAGAGCTTTAAGTATTTTTTCCTCCCCTTTGTGTATCGAGAAACTTCTGGCTGAATAATCCTGTCCTGAAGCACGGTTTGTGGAGTACTTGGCAGCAATTCTGCAGGCGTATTGCCATGAGTATTCAATCAGGCTGCTCAATTACACAGTAACTGAATGCTGACACCTACTGACACACAAACCCCTCCGACTAGAACCACTCTGCAGAAACCTGACTGATGCGCATCACGCACATGATTCAGCTTCTCCCGCAGCAGCTTTAGCGGCAAGGACGGGGCCATGAATCTTTCCAAAGGGATTAAAACATCTGCAGCATTCTAACCATTTAAGCAGCAGAGTCTTTGCTAAGTTTGTAATGAGAATACGCGCATATGCATTGAAGTCGCACACGACACTACTTACATGAGTAAGTATTCACAAGTCAGAAGCATATCGGCTGGGAAACCTGGGGAAGCTTGGTGATTCAGCTGCTGCAGTCATTCCGAGGTGCAGAAGCTCAAAGTAACAACGTCATTTGGGGCACTAGGATGGTGTCAGCCTGCTGCTTCCACACGTGCTGCTCCCTGGCCTCCTGGCTGCCTTTGCAACAGGAACTCATTGCAAACAGAACTGAGCCCGAGGACGTTAGCAGCATGAAGTGATGCGTTTCAGTGAAGTATTTACCTTGAAACATAATAAGGTAGTATTTTAATCTGCTCTTTCAAGAGAAGTGTATTCTTCCATTATGTACATGCTCGAAAGATGATGCTAGGACTTAAAAAAACACATAGTGAAATGCATTAACCTTGTTCTCATCAGTCTGTGCTTAAGGAAAACATCTGTTGACTCAAGTTCGTACTCCAGCAACTATAGAAAAGTTTTGCTGAACCAAGTCTTAGTAAAAACATGAGAAACAATTTCAAATATTACAGATTATAGTACGCTGGAACTGATTTTTGCTGTCTCGCCATCTACAGAAATGCGTGTTTACACAGAAGCATCCATAGATGCAACAACAAAAAAAGTGGTTTAGAACAAATTTTGATTAAACTCAGTGACCTGATTTCCAGAGAGCAGTTCGGGCAGGTGAACACAGACTATATTATTTATTTGCTCATGGAACACATTCTTAGCCATTTGGTGAGCTAAGAGGCTCCGTAAGCCATGGAAGGAAATACCTATCTCCTGCAGGCATATTCAGAAACGCTGGTATAACTTCATCACACCCATACTTTAAAAGAGGAACTGCTGCTCAGCTCACCATCCTTTTTCTGGTGGGATTTGTGCTGGTTTCCACGGAGGAGGGTCAGTAGAAACACAGCAGGGTTGGTGTCTGTGGCCATGAGTGCTGTAAGGAAATACTGAACCTCTTCATTATAATGCTTGGTTACATTTGTGAAAGTGCTTCCACTACTAAAACTGGTCATTCTTTTATTACAACCACCTCCAGAAGCAGGAGGATCAGAGCAATGCAAATAAGTTGAACTGTATTAATGGAGTTGCCCTGACCTGAGTTATCTTCTGTTGTCAATAGGGCACCAGAACCTTTATCTCAGCTGCTTGTGAAAAGCAAGCACACCAGAGTCACTGACTGATTGCTTCCAATTTCCTTTATACAGTGGCCCCCAAAAAGCCAATTCAAAGTCATAATAATAATAATAATAATAATAATAATTTATTATTAGTCTAGAAGCACAGAATCGACTGTTAACTCTTTATCCATTTTGGCTGTAATAGAGTATTGCTCTGGGAGGGAAAAAAAGCTATTACCATAACATTGGAAATCATTTACTATAACAATTATTTCCCATTTCTATACAAGTGCACACAAAAGCTTCTTCAGCTATGACACGGGGCTCTGCTATCATTGCTATAAGCTGCAAACTCTGACACAGAAACACACACAAATTCTTTTTTCTTTTTTTTTTTTTACTTTCTTGAAATAGAAGAAGGAAAAAACCCTCACTGTTCTCTGCCACCTCCTTAGCAGATGGCGATGAATTTAAACACCTCCCACAGCCAGCTGAAGGTATGCTACAGGAAAATTCCTCCCCCATGTCCAGCTTTAAAAGAAACCCACAGAGCAAAGCAGGGAGGTGGTGAGACCCCCTGTGGGGATGCCCCCAGTACCGCCACCACCTCTCCATCTCCATATAAACATGCTTTGATTTCAACAGCTGGGGACCAGCCCTCTTTTCTTCTGATCCCACTTCTAAGCTCAAAACAGCTCTAAGATCCACTCTGTTTTCCCTTCTCCCCTCACCCCAATCAGCCCATTTCAGTTCCTGCTCTGACCCCAGTCCCTTTTCCTCTCCCCCTTCCACTCAGCTTTGTCCTTCATGGAAAGGATTAAACATCTCTGCAGCTTCTCAGAATCATGAGCTTTTCTACAGCAAAACAGGGTTTTTTTCCATATAGTGAGCAGAAAATTAGGGGAAGAAAAATATCTTCAAAGCTCATTGTTCTGCTCTATAAACTCCCACTTACAATGAAAGAAAGAAAGAGAAGATGGAATTGGCTCCTGTCCATGTTGCTGGTTGTCCTGGGGTTGCTGCCCAGAAAGACAACACAACCTAGGGCATGGCCCGAAGAGAAAAACTGTACTGCTGTGGCTTAAATTCCTGTACTAAGTGCACTTCAAAACACAAACCCCAAATACCCTTTTCAGTGACCCAATTTTCAGCTACCAGGTCAGGTGAATACACAACATCAACCCCTAAAAATTAACCCAATATGAAAAGCAGCATAATTTGAGAATTATGGTTCAATCACACCAAAGCATCAGGAGGTGCTACATGTGGAGTAATGCATAGAATGAACAACTCGTCTAGACCATTGGCCTGGACACCCTGAAGTCCTACAGTGGCTCAGGGGACTTTTGCTGGGAGGTTTCCTGTATTTTCCTGAAATTATATGAAACAATCACTACTGGCTCTGAACTCCACTTGATCAAGAGAAGACCATGTTCAAACACTTTGAGAATATTCTAGATTCTGTAAAGCGCGAAGGTATAACAGGCTACAGCACCTGGTTTTGCTAATAATTAACCATGAACGTAATTTATTTTTGCTACTGTATAAAAGCAATTCTGCTATGATCGATAATTAGAAGCCATTTACAGAGCTGTGCATGCAACATTCTTGTCACTTGGGTGCCTCGATGCCTCTATTACCAGCACCTGTAAGGGTGGTAATCTATCTTAATAATTCTTAAATCACGTATGAACATGAGAGTGCCTATGGCATTATTCAATTCCTATTTAAGTTCAAGGAAAGCTGCCTGTTTAAATTATACAGAAGTCCCGTTTCTCCAGAAGCTCACTTTGATGTGATCCTGGGCAAACGCACGTAAGCCATAAAACAATCTCTGTTTTGGAACAGGTGACTCACAACACTGCTCATTGATTCAGGTGATGAAACCAATTCTGCTTTTATTTTTCCCAGGATGTGATTTATATTTTTTCCTTTTCTTATTAATAAATTCCACGGAAAAAGGAGCATATTGGCAGGTCCCAAGAATGGCCACAGTTCTGCAGTGATGGACGTAACATGGTGGTTCATATTTCAACCTTGCCTGCAGCCTGGGACTATTGACCCACTCCTCCCAAGGCATAAATCATGTTTTTCTCACTTCCACGGTCTGCTTCATTCTTAATTTCTCATTACAGAAGTTTTAGTGGACCAGGAATACTGGAGTATTGACCAATGTACATTTGATTGTAGAGGTTTTGTGGTTTTCCTCCCCTTTTAGCTGAAAACCAGGTCTGAATACAGATCCTGGTGAAGCCTGTGGCTCAAGTCTTGACAGCTACCACCAGTAAGCCCTGTATAGTGATGTCCTTTCACTTCATTTTCTAACACATATATAGAATTTTTGGTAGTCTATTAGAGAAATTTACAGGCTTCTTTTCCTTATGAATTCATACATTTCCAAAAGTTATATATTTTTTCCTATGTCATTAAGAGGCAAACCTTCCCGCACTGTAATTCTAAGATATCGTAATCGCAGCTAACTAGTCCTCAGACTCCAATAAACAAACAAAAAATAGTGCTTGGGTTCACTTCTCAGTAATACAAACTATTTTCTGAGTGGCTGTTTTGAATCCAAGCGCAATGCAATTCCTGAAGAAAGGGTCTCTCAAGGCCACAGTTAAATATAGCACGAATTGGTAGAAGCCAAACAAAGTTTCTTCTTCCTGCAAGATGATCAATCACATAATAATAAATGCTGAAATATGTAAGCAACGCTGCCTACCATTAAAAAACCCCAGAGTATATCAGAGAATAACCACATCTGGAATGTGCAAAAACATCTAAAGAAGAAAATAGGTCAGGGGCTGACAGATCTTGACAGGCTCAGTGAGTTTGCTTGAGTGATAAATCACATTTTGGGGGTACAAATTTGCAAACTCCAGCCCCCGCAAACTGCTTCTGTAGACACTAAGAAAATGGAAAGAAAAAGGCAATTTTCCCATTTGTGGCTTGAAGGGTCAGTCTGGGTTAGTGATTGGTGAGAACAGTCCATGCGATTACAAGGGTCAGCTCAGCTTAACAAAATCCTCCTTTACTTTTCCTTCGAGACCCATGTCTCAGTGCAGAAGAGTGAGTTTCCCCTTCTCCTTAATGGGAAGCAAATGGAGCTTTTGCTTTCCCATGGCAGCTTTCCCCGATGTCTGTAGCAGCTCTCCGATACAAGGTCCTATGTGACTGACTGAGGAAACATCAATTCCTTTATTTCTGCTTTGGAATGGACAAATAAGGAAGAGAGAATCATCTCATTGAATTTTTCAAAGTCATCTTTAGGTATAAGAAATTTTTTTTAATGTGCTTTTCCTTACAAAGGATTCTGAAAATGGAAACGTCTACCAGGCTGCTCACCTCTCCAAATTACTCTTTGCGCCTTCTCAGGCACCTCTGCTTATCTATATTGTTTCTGAGAAAAACCTGTTCAGTTACCGACATCTGGAACTGTGATAAAGTGTGATTGAAAGCTTGGTATGTCAGATAGAGAGCAGTTATCACAGCTGGATTTTGAGCTTGGAATTATATAGTATAATATCCTCTCCAGATCACATACCTTTAAAGTGAATTTATGAATGGCCTTTGCTAGATCTGACGATAAACTTCTGGTAATAGAAAAAAGCGTGTGAGCTGATGGATATTCTTATCATCGATGAGGGTTAGATAGATTTATGCTGCAGTGGGAATTTCATGGATCAGGCGAAGTCCCTTTGCACTAATTAAACGTCATAGATAAATGTCTTCAATTTTCAAATCATTTATCCTTCGTGCCATTCAATTTCAAACCAGGGGAATTGAACTGATCTAGACTAGAAGCGCATCAATGTTTAGTATATAATTGCCTTTGGGAGTGGGAGAAACTGCCAGACATCATTTCTGAGCAGCAACGCCTTCTTCAAACTCATATCTGCATCCCCACCCATGCTGCTACCCAAAGACAATCCAGGCTGCGCACTGGAAAGAGCCATCACCGAACTGAGTACTGGGATAATAATTCTGCATTATGCTCACTGTAAATTCACGGTCCATCATTACTTTCCTCAAATAATTACTGAAAATGGAATGGATTTGAAATGTGTTCAATAAGCTAACCAGCTGCAGGGCTCAGAATCTGTATGATATTTAACTAATCCTTGTGGCCACACAAAAGGGGGTTTTTTCATTGTCTTTTTTTTGTTTTGTTTTGTTTTTTTTTTTGTTGCCTAATCAACACACACCTCTGAGCCCCTCTGAATTTTACAAGTTACTTGGGTTCTTTTGCAGTTTTGTCTGTTGATTTGTTTCACTTCCAGCCAGTTTTCTGCGTAAGATCTCTGGAGTTTCTAGCAAGGTGAGGGTCAGTCTCTGCTCCCATTGAGTAAGCAATAGAAGAAGATGGAAACAGCCTGAAGTTGAACCAAGGGAGATTTAAGTTGGATATTAGAAAATTTCTTCCCTGCAAGGGTTGTTCAGGCCTGGCCCAGGCTGCCCATGTCCCTGTGATCCCTGGAGGGGTTACAAAGACAGGGAGATGTGGTGCTGAGGGACATGGGTTTGCAGTGGACTAGACTGTGTTGGGTTAACATTGACTTGATCATCGTAAAGGTCTTTTCCAAACTAAATGATTCTACAATTCTCCTGCTATGACATTATACAGAAGCAGGTGGGGAAAAAAAAAATATCTAAACAACAAAAGCATAGCAAGCAAGGCCTTTCATCTGCCGTTTCAAGGACGAGGTATGCAGCAAGTCCAGGCAGTGAGGATAGGCCAGCCACTGGGGGGTGGGCACCTACACTGCCAACTGGGCAGTTGTCATGTAAAATTAGGATGCTTTACAAGAACTAAAAACACAGGTGCGAAAGGAGTTTAATAGCTATCGAAGTCTAAAATCCAACCCGGCAGCCTGGTGGCCCACCTTGCCTCAGAAGGCCCAGGAGAGAAGAGTCACTAAAGCTGCTAATTGAAAATGCCAAGTACAAGAGGAATTGAGCAATTATGCCCATGTACTATGAAGGAAAAACAAACATATTTTATCTTCTGCAACTAATGGAAAAGTACAATCCTTCTCTCTGCTCTTTCCACTGATGACTCAGCCAGCAGGCCGCACATGCTGATCCCACAATTTGATGCAAGGCCTCCTTTGGATGTAAACGGAAAGCAGGAGTACATTTTTTAAAGGGGAAAAAATTATGATTTCATAACAACATTCATTTTTCTATGACCTTGTTAGTGACTTAGCACTGTACAAAGATACAAAAATCGCACGGGGCCTTCACACTTTAGTAGCTGCGACCGTCAGAGCTACAAACCAGACAAGGGTTGCAGGGAAAGCCAGGATGTTTTGTTAGAGCAGTTGATGCAGCTGGATGGAGAGGGAAGTCTTCAAGCACCCAAGTCTTCTGGGGTTTTGCTGCTGAGGTTTTTTTCTGACCTACTGAAATGCACTACCCCTCGCTCTGCTTTGCTTAAGAATATATATGGGAAGAAGCGATCTACTGAAGGCTTGGATTTCACACGGACAGGGCATCCAAAGGCTCTCATGAAGTTCTGAAGCTACGAAAATGATTTTAACTTACTTTAAATGGATATATTTCTCTACACTGATAAATAAACCAGGTGCAAAGAGTTAATTTGGCTGAGGGTTGTCTTAATATAACACAGCACATGCATTAAACTTATCAAAGTGTGGAAGATGTCTCAGAGTTGAGCTATTCATCAGGCTGGTATCCAAAAGCTGTATCAGTGATTATAAATAGTAAAAGTATCCATTTAAGAATTTGTCCTTTTCATTTTTAAATTATCTGTGTGCTTCCCATAATAATTTAAGTTCAAGAGATTTCCAAATGAAGTGTTCATCTGCCATATATTAAGACAACTTTTATACTTTTTAATACTAAGAACAAAGGTACACAAAAGAATGGAGGCATCGATTCCAAAGGCTTAGGCATCACTTTTTTTTAATTGGTAGAGAAAAATGTTTCACTATATAAATGATCCTTATCTATTTTGGGGCAATTTCTCCAAGTTTTCCATTTTCTGATTAAAAAAAAAAAAAATACAAACTTCTCAGGTGCTCCCTCAGAGGCAATACTAAACCTACCATTTATTCCTTTCCACTATTTTCAACCTCAGGTGCAATTACCCAACTTGCAGGTGGCTCTGACAGCTGAAGTTTTATGCTCCCAGTATCAGCACGAAAATGCCCCTGAGTTCCAACTCTAAACTTCTCACACAGAGGCCAAATCCTCCCTTCATACCCAGATCCAGAAGTTCAAATACCTAATTTAAAACTCCATGATCATGACTGATGACATGGTCAGAAGATGCCTGAATACCCCCTTACTGTGATTTTTATCCTCCTTGGTGGGCAGCTGGTCTGCAAGGAAGGAAATGCACCTTCTCCACCCTCCCCTGCTTCTCCACCCAGGCAGCTCTCTTTGTTGTTAGTGGAAGAGGATCACAGATGGTGTGTAGTAAAAGGCTGCCAAAAAAAATACAACAAAGGGAGTAAACAGCTCTTCGTGTCCATGGAGGAAAGAATGAAAAACGGACCATGGACCATGCCAAGTACTCCAGCTGAAAGGACACTCGGGCTCTGGGGCATCAGTGGTTACAACCCATCACTGGAGAGGCTTTTTTTGTTGGTTGGTTGAAGAAGCAGCTACATAATTACCAGTTAGGAGCAGTTTTAGTGTAATTAGAGCAAAAGAGTGAATTAGAACAAGCTTCTAAAAGTGGCCTGCCAACATTTTTCTGAAGGAGAGGAAAAAGCAAATCCACAGATCATAGTGGGCATAACAAAGTCCATCTGTGAAATAAGATATCACTTAGCTCACTGCGCTGCTCCTGCTACAGCAAAACATTTTAATTAGGCTGCAGTAACTGCTGAGTGCCATCTTCTACCTGCAGCTCCCCCAAAGCTGGCACACAGAATTACCGAATCCACACGTGGGTCTTTCCCTCATCTCTCTCAAGACTTTGATGTCTGAGAACTACCAGAAATCCATAAAATATGAAGTTAAATAAACTAGACAACTTTTAAGGAGCCTTGTCAATCCTATTTTCTTTGATGTCGTGATTATGAAGTGATTTAATACAGTAGTCAATACTATTACTGTTGCCCCACACGGTGATGCTCTGTGAATGCAATGTCACTGTCTACGGAGCCCCATTTCTCTTAAAGCAAGAAGGGAACAAAGATCACCCAGCTACAGGAAGGGACAACAGACATCTTACATGGGTTTAGGCTTTAGGTACCGAAACTAAGAGTCAGATTTCTACTGGACAGCAAGACATTCATGTAATGACCAGAAACTGTCCTGTGTTTCCAAATGGCACCAGAGATCCTGCTAGCCTTTGAGTCTCGTCCTCTGCAGGGAGATGAGCAACGCAGGCATCTCAGCAGCATCACCAAGAGCACACTGAGACCTGCGTGATAGCTGGCTGCGCTGGTTTAGGAAAAGAGAAAGCCCCCCCCACCCCACTGCTTTGTGCCTAAAGCCTGGTCTTCCCCAAGCACTGGAATATCTCTGCCCCGATGCCCAAGTCTCAGTGTCCAGATTAGATGGACCAAGGCCTTCCTGAAGGTCTGAAGAACCTCTGAGGTTGAAGGAGAAGCTACTTCAGAAATTCAGGCAGCAGCTGAGTGGGATTTTCATAGTCACAACTTTGGGCACAAATGCATAAATGCCACCAAAAATCCCTTCCTCATCTGTCTTTTTATGTTCCATCCATCAGTTTTCCAAGCTGCAAAATGAAGTTAAACTTTTCCAGTGCCTTCCAAGGGTACTGTGAGAATAGCTATGATACCACGGATACATTAGTGAATTACTTCCTTAATAAGATGCTCAGTTACAACATTAATAAGACCTGACATCCCATGGAGAAAAACAGTGACGCTCCAGAATTTTAAAAAGGAAGCTGTGAAACCTTGGGCAAACTCCAGACTCATGTGAAAGGTTGACTGTCCCACTATGAGACTCTAAGAATTGTGAACTCCTGGGACAAAATTGCATACTGCTCCCACATGGGAGCTGAAAGGTTTACCAGGAGGTCATCCAGACCGTCTCCTCTGTACTCCAACAAGAAACAAACCATCTTGAAACTCAACAGTTGAGAGATATTTCATAGCTTCTCTACTCAGCTGCAACTATGCTCAATACTTTGACGGTCAAATTCAAGACCTTCTGTGAAGTTTTCCTTGGCCCCCAAGTAAAATTTATCATCACAGATAATATTTTAGGATTATTGGACAACAGAAAAGTATTTACTTTTTCACACAAGAGAATGAGTTCATGTTCATTAAGGTAATTAATGTTCTTATTACTCCAATTAATCAACTTCCCTTATTGAAGTACAAACACCCTCTGCTGCCATTTGGTTTTGCAGAGCAGGCCACGCTGTTTGGATGGCACGTTCAAATGGAGCTTGAGTGTACTCGTCTACAATTTTGAGATTACAGCCAAATAATTAAAACACTTCCATCCACACCTAGAGTAGAGTTTCATAAACAACTGCAAAACAGGAATGTTAAGTGCTTTCCATTTGCTTGCAGAGGCCAGACTGTCATCTGTTGTGGACATTTCCAATACATTCCCATTACCTTCTGCTCACTTTTCACGGCCAAGGACAAGTCAATATGCTTATAGGTGAGGGTGGAAAAGCAGAGGAGTCTGCACAGAGACTTCTGCTGATGGCTAAAGTTACTCAGCAAAACAAAACTAAAAAAACCCAGTTAAACAAAATCCACTGTTTTTTATCAGCCCAGACATGAGACTAAGAAAATATTCCAGTCCAAGTCCTTGGAGGAAGAAAAGAGTGCACTGGAGACAAGGGGCAGGGGGAAGGCATGTGGCAGAGTCTCAGCAATCAGGACTCAGAAGCCACAGCACAACGAAGCACAGGCAGCACAAGCAATGGAGGGAAAGGAGATGGATCACCGCAGGTAATGAAAGATCCTATTCTCCCACTAAAAGTAGCTCAAAAATACTTGCATAAATCTTGCAATGAAATGTTTGCTGTGGTTACTGCAGCCATTGGACATCACTAGGTCAGGGCGGACAGAGAAAGAGCTGCCAATTTACTATGCTGTTGTCCAAATTCCAAAAATATTTTAGAAAAATTATGGGACAGTGAAAATTTCCAAACACCTGAAACGATTTTCTTAGGAGTAGCCACAGGAAACATCACTTCACTGTCTATCAGTCTCCTGATGAGTTAGATTTATCTAGCATGTCTCACGTGGACACCAGCAACCCAGGGGTTTCCTGCTCTTTCCTTCCTGATAGCAGAACCTTTTCCATGGAGGACAGACACTTGCATTTATATTGAGGTTGTTTAAAAAACCAAGAATATGCTTTGAAGCCAGCCTGTCTCTGGCTTAGGTAAGGCTCTTCAGAAACCGGCTGCTCTACCAAGCACTTTCTCTGAAGGTGGTTCCAAAGGCTCTCCCCCCGGCCAGCAGGCAGCCTGCTCGCGGGGCAGATGGAGAGGCTCAAGTACTGAGTCTTGACATGTTTTATGAGTTAATTTGGTGTTATTTAGTGCACTGCACAGCGGCACTAAATCTTCACATCCTTTTTACTGCCTTAAGTAATGCTTTAACTTCTTGGTAGCCACACAAGCTGGTGTTAAACCTTTTATATTTATTTGTTTAATACCCAGGGGAGCTGCAGAGCACGTTCTTCGCTAGAGGACGAGCAATCCAATCTAAGGTATGAAGTGCTATTTTTTCAAGGCAATTTTCCCAATCAAGTATGTAAGGCAACAGGACAAAAGGGGGAAAAAAAAAATAATCAAACCCCCAAATCCATCAAGTGCTGGCTCTTCAGAGACGACTGCTTTATGTGACAATCACATTAATAGATTTTTCTCCAGAGCATCCCCTGTCATCTCATGCCAAAGTAAACTGGGGGAGAAGCCGGGTAACTCCTGGAGCTTCCACTGCCTTTCCCTTTTCTGAAAATGTCAAGATCATTTCCTCCTAAAATTCTGTCATCTCCTGAAGCAAAATCTATACTTTAAGAGGTACCTGAATGAGCCTATGATAATCGGCCAGCAAGCAAATAAATCACAGGAGGTGTTATTTCAAAGTGTCTTATCAGAACGCTCAATATCAAACAGTACAGGTACACAGCACACGCAAGTCAGGCATCAAGATACACTCCTAATAAAAGATACAAATCAAGATAACACTTGATGAATCACAGAAAATGTTCTCAGGCGTGAACTACCAAAATCTATAAATGCTACAACACATCTCTGACATTTAACTGTGCTGCTTGAAGCTTCGCGTTCGAAGCGTTTCGTCAGCCAGGGAACGTTGGAGAGCTCGACTAACAGATGGACACAAAGGTCCATCAAGTGCATTATCAGCTGCCATCCTGTGAATGGCAGGTACCTAATACAACACTCAAGGGAGATTTCCACCCATCTGTTCTTAATAAAATTACATGATGATGTTCTCAATACAGTCTTTTTAAATTTTTTTAGCACCACTGTTCAACAATATAACTAAAAAGTTTATCCAGAAAAAAACCACAACTGTATCCTGGATATAAGAAACTCCCGACACCACTGGTGCTCCTTCTGTTAGACATACTACATAAGAGTCTTTTATTTTTTTTTTTCTAATTTACTAGCAGGAGTTATTATGCTTGAATAAGCTTAATAGAACCATTTCAGTGTTCTACTGTTAGCAATGAAACTAGATTATTGTTGTTCAGTGGCATTGCTCTTATGTTGGGCAAAACACATCTGATGAAGTCCTACTTTTATCCCAGAAACCACAGAGCTCCTGTGTCACATACAGTGCACCCTGCATTCAATGCGAGTCAATTTATTCTCTAGAGGAGGTTATTAAAAGGGGACGAGCAGGTATGTGTCTTCTACTATACAGGGACAGTGATGAAAAAGGGTTATATGGCCACATTTTGCTCCTTTTACCCATTCTAAGTGCGACCCCACATCACAGCATCATCCTCTGCCTGCGCAGCTTTGATCAAGGGGGGTAAGATATGAGGCAGCGGCAGAGGAGCAGCTCAAGCACCTTCCCCACCTCCAGCCACAGCCCCATTGCTGGGTTTACGTATTGGCAACGATGCGGAAAATAACTCGAGTCGCTGAAGCGACCACTGAGCACGCAAACCAGTGCTTGAAATAGGACAAAAATATGCAAACAAACCCGAAGCGTTGCTTTTACTAATAAAAAACTGTGTCAAGGCACACGGCTCAGCAAATGAGCTTGCTTTAGGGGGTTATTAACTCAGCCTGGTTGTAACAAAATCATGTCATGAGGCAAATGCATAAATATATACGTGGAAGGCTGCAGAGGTATCCCAGTGATTCATGCGAACAGCTTTGAAGACATCAACCTTTAAACAAATTGAAGGCTTTTTTTGTTTTGAATCAGAGCCCTAAATCAGTGTGGAGAATAAAAAAAAGACTTACAGGTTGTTTTTTAAGCTTTACCCAGAGAAAGCTAAAATGAATATTTTTTTAAATCTACATTAATTACAGGCTAAAAATATGCCTGCAAAAATGTCTTAGAAAGAATTTGAAAGTGTTTAGAGGTAAACCACGTGATAAAACAAGAGTGCTTCTAATTAGTTTGAATTAGAATTCTGCAGTAAATTTCCATGAATTATTTAAATTTATCTTGAAATATACCCAATTCTTATGGAAATAATAAAGAAAAAAAGTAATTTACTCTGTCGGCTCTTCTCAGCGACACAGATATCTGATCAAAGGATATTCTCCCCTAAATTGCCTATTCCACAATGCTGAGGCATTTCTCAGTTGAGAGCAGAGAGCACGCACAACAGCGTGTGCGCTGCTGAGATTCATCAGCTGCAATGCTGAATAATTTAGTTTTAGGAAGATGCATATCTAATTCTAGCCTAAAATTTAAAGAAGAATATAAAATGATGTTCCATGGGCAAACTCAGTCCTACACCAGCATATAATTCTGGCGATTAGCAAGGCCCAGTGTCGATAGGTTCAAACCAGTCCTAAGATCCAAAGCAACAGCCATTGTATCAGCAGACCCGAAAAGACCTTCCTTGAGAAGACACCCCAGAAATTCTGCTCTGAGGGGTGAGTTCACAAAGCCAATGCAGCTTGTGAATTGGCTTCACTGCCTGAAGTTATGCGTCAAAAAATACTTTTAAATGTCACTATTAATATAACTGCACAGGTAAAATTCTTCCATTAAAAATCAACGATGTCATCGCAAAAACCAGTCTTAATTCTTTCGTAGGAAATCCCAACCTTTTACCAACAACCAGTATTTTGTCTTGCAAGCCGTGGAGGCTGAATATCCCTTAGTGTCATGATTAGAGAGCGCATGGATTAGAAACAAATCCCCTCATCAGTCTCAATTACCAGATATTTATGAGATTCACAGAGCAGGTTTGGTGAACACCAGGCTTCTTAAAGAGGAAATTAAATTAGTAGCTTCATCCTAGATGCGCTAAAAAAATAGACTCGTTTGGGCCTTATTAAAACATTCAGATAAGCTCCAACTGCATATGATCCCAACCAACTCTTGATCCTTCTGATAGCTTTGAGCTACATCTGTAGCTCGGTCCTGGGGCCAAACTGGATGTCACCTGCAGAAAAATCCTGTTCTGCCTGCGGTAGATACATACTCTCGAATTTAACCTACTGTTCCTCTCTTGTGCCAAGTGACCCATTTGCAGAGATGTAGCCAAAGTTCACCGAACAAATAGGAAAAACACCACAAGCAACCACCACCAACAAAATAATCAATATTCAAGGCTTCCCCGTGCAGCAGAACTTACCAGTGCGGGGTCTGGGTCTTCCTGAGCCTTGGTTTATCTGGGTGTTTGTGGTGGGACTTCAGACCTACTCTCAGGTACCTCAGCTTCTGTTCTTTTGAATGGTCTGAAGCACGATGAGCAAAACACCTTGTTCCAAACAGCTCGTTCTCACTCCTGCAGTATGGGAGTAAGGAAAGAACAATGTTACGGGACCTCAGCCACATTTCAGAACTGCTGGTTTTGCTTTTTTTCTTTTAACTGTCCAAAGATGCCACCCACTAGCAGAGAACTGTTTGAGCAAGGATTCGTATATAAATTTACACAAGCAAGTAAGATATATTAACAGATTCATACAGAATCTGTTAAAAAAAACCCCACAAATAGCTATTTAAGGCAAAATTAAAGGTTATATACCTGCCCACCCCATCACCGACCAACAGGGAATTAAGCTACTAGGGCAGAAAACTGTGCATAATTTCCCCGAATTCAAGCACAGTTTTATGGAAGGTTTTGGAGCATCTGCAGATTGAAACCTCCACGTGAGAGTTGGTTGGGTGCCAGAGGAACATAAACTCTGTGCCAGGCCCTTCATTGCAATCAGTAGCTTAAAATTATCTCCATCTTACAGAAGGTAATTGAACACAAAAACACAATCTTAACATCTAACTAGGGTAGAGTATCTTTCTGCTGGGCAGGCTGCTGGCGGGGCAGCTCTCCAGCACCTTCTGAAGTAAAGTGCCAGTTCATCCCCCTCTCACCTCCGAAGTTTAGCTCACAGGCTAAGTTAAAACACAGGTAAAATGTATTGTCCGGCTATCTTTAAAAATAAGAATTCTTCAGAATTATTTATAAATGCCTAAGGGTCAGTTACCAGCTAATTATTTTTTATTACAGTGGTTTCTGACCTTTCCTGTCATGTTACAATTTCTAGATTAAATAAATCTAAATATTTTCCTAATTACCATTTGCAACAAGAATTTTGTGATTAGTTGGATAGCTGCTTTAAAATATGCAATTAAATTTTCATAATGTATTCATTAGTCTCTTAATATAGTATTCTTGAAACATAATTTTCCATTGAGAACATATTTCTACATTAATTTCCATAAGACAGACAGTTTTTAAAACTAGATTAATATACTTTCTACTTACTATATTAAAAAAAATCATTTTCAATTAGATCTGAAAGAGTAATTTGCGATGAATAGCTTCTGATCCATTTAGGTTTTGTCTTCGTTTCCCCCCTCCCATGATATTACCCTTACATGGTAGAAATTATCCTTGTTCATCACTTAGTTTTCAAGACTTGCAGATGAAATTTAAATTAAGTTATGAATATTTCCAAATATTCAAGTACTAATCTAGCTACTTTATAAAATAATTTCTAATAACAGAGTAATGGAAAAGCCATCTTGAATTCTAAACAGTTGAGAAATTAAAGCTTTGTCAATGAAAGCTGCTAAACAATTAGCAACTCTTAGAATTCACCTATATTGCTAGCCCTCTGAAAAAACAAAGAGCTCAGGAGGTCACATAAGACGGTTTTGAAACTTTTTGCCCTACCTCATTTTTTTTCCAAGGTACAGATAACAGCAGAAGAAAAACCAGACATATTAAAGTCAGAAGATGGAACCGTGAGATTCCCAGATACCCATCTGACCAGAAATGACCACGCATTCTTGGGTTTGTTTTGCTTCTGAGATAGGAAACAGTGGCTGAAATTCAATTACTCTTCAAAATATCCAGTTTCCGAGCAAGCAATAAAAGAGAAAAAGAAAAATCAAACAAACAAACAACAACAAAACCCAACTAACCTACACGCTCAGGATTCACAATTCTCATTTGTAAAAGATTTTCACAGAATCACAGAATTAAAAAGATTGGAAAAGACCATAGAGATCATGAAGTCCAACCTGTAACCTACTACCTTTCACGGGAGAGCAGAACTTTATGAAATTAGTACCTTGGATAAGAATAACTCGCCAAAAAGCTGTTTTTTTCCCCACTCAAAAATGCATTGGAAAAAATACTTTAACCTACTTCAGCATGATAAAAAAGAAGCATATGTCAAGCATCATCATCTGCAGCACGTACAGTGGTGGGGAACCCTTAACTTCATGCACTGACCAATATAGAGTGAGGAAATTGCCAGCGTTGCCTAAAGCAGCATCAAGATTTGAGAGACCATCCAAAAGATGGTTTTAAAACCTGCAAAATGCCTGAAACTGGAAAACTCTGCACCCAGTCCAAACAAACCCGGAGGCAGAAAACACACAGAGTGCGAACACCAGACTATTCCCCCTTTTATAACTCACTATGTCATTTCCAACTCCATCCAGCTTAGACAGTGTCAACAATCTGGNATCCAGCTTAGACAGTGTCAACAAGCTGGATAAAGAAGCCACATAAAAAGGATTCAAGCAAAACAACCAACATATTACCAAGTCATAAAAATCAATATTCATTTGGGAGCCTCCAAGAGAAGTAATACTGAAAGATTGAAATGAAAATTATGTATTAAGAGATAATCTTTTGCTCATTAGTCTTAACTCTCTTGCTGGACAGATGAGTCGACTGGCTTGATGTAACTGCATTAATATTGGTGTTGTAACAGTAATATCATAAGTTATTTCCAGAATTTTCCATACATCAAAACCTACATTTTTACTGTTTAAAAATATAAACCACG
>WEIS01017677.1:3840-25906 GCA_013389965.1 Todus mexicanus
TGGACTCGATGATCTAAGAGGTCTTTTCCAGCCTTAATTATTCTATGATTCTATTCTATGTCTCTTTGTGCAAATTGGGAATTGTTGCTTCTACAGTGAATGTAGAAGAAATGGCTGTTAAAGAGGGAATTCATGTAACATAAGTATTTTTTTAATCACTAGACTATTTAACATTGGTTGCACCTTTCCATAAGTTTTGCATCTTTCTTTTACCACGTGCTTGGGTTTGCACTTAGATACCTGCTTTCTATAAACTTGCAGGCAAGTGACTCTCTCTAACCGCTGCTCTTTTTCAGATGCCAGCTTGTTACTGTGCCCCCAATCAGTACCCGCACTCCAGCCAACAATACCGCCCTGTTTCTGTCCACTACAACACGCAGCAAAACCAACCTCTGGCGCAGCCTGGGCAGCAGACAGGTTTGTTGATCTCTTTCAGCATTTCATTCTCCTGGTTTTGCTTTTTAATCGTATTTTGCCATAAAATTTCAAATCAGGTAGAAGCTCAAGTACGGGATACCAAGTGTAACTAACCTAAGGTGGAAAAACTGGAGTTAGTTGTTCATGAAACTTGAGTGGCTCATGCTGTAACTTTAATTATAGGATAAGGATGGGGGGGGGTTAAGTTTAGAACTGAATAATTTAAACCTCGTAGCTTAGAAACTAACTTTTTAGTAACATTCAAAGTAAGATGAATTAGTATCTTTAAATGATGTAACGTTGCAGAGGCTTAACAGAAAGTTCTAAACAAAAGATACTGATTTAAGATGTGGCATGAAAGAAGTACTATGCAGAAGATACTGGTGATACTGTTCTAATTTGTCTTTCTGTCCTACGATTAAAGGTATCGGGGTGTTGAGTGGAATATTTAATGAGACTTAAGTGGTTAGAATTAGATTTCTGCTCCTCCTAATTTTAGTCAAGACTTTTCAACTGTTCCCGAGTTACTTTTCTATGAATGTTACCAAACTCTGTTTGTGTCTTTTCTTTCCCATTGTCTTTTTTCCTTGCAAATTTTAACTAGCCGCCGTTATTCTGATCATCCATATTCCTGAAACAGATTTATTTCCGAGTAATATATTGACACACAGTCAAAACTTTAAGAAGTAACTAGATGTTTGGAGGCAGAGATCCTTACAAATCAGTGGTCTTAGTTGAATACATTGGGCTTTGTTTTCTTTTTGCATTTTTTGATCTCTCCTCCTGCTCCCAGCTATGTGTTGGTCTATAGAAACAGGATGAAAGATTGACTTCTACAAGTATTAACTGGATTTCCTTATGGCTGTTCTAGGCAGTAGCCTGTGAGAGGGGTGGCTCCCTCTTCCACAGTTCTACTAGGAAGTGCCCCAGCAGCAGCAACACTTGAAGCTGTTATTTATTCATCGCTCAGTCCACAAATACACACGAGGTTATTTCATCGCAGTCATCAAGACGTGACGCCCACTTCTAGTAGGGTTGTCAGATCGCTTAAAAATACCGTTAGTACCTGTGGTACTGCAAAATAGGTCAGCGCTTTTCACTCCTGAGAAGTGAAAGCATATTGACATTTTTTCAAAGGGAAACAAATTACTCATTTTCGCCACTTGTTTTAACTTGGTGTTAAAGGTGCGTTACCCAGCTGTATTACACAATCTGCTCTCCTTCCTCGGAATTTTTAATACCTAAACCACTTAATAGCAAAAAGTCTGAGGCTGAGCTGGGGTTGCTTCCCCAGTTACGGCGACAGCCTGTGCGAATAGCACATCAACTCTCTCTGCATCGGAGAGGGCACCGTGTCTTTATGTAGCTAAACAAAACGCTCTGACTTTGAAAGCGTGGGGTGACGGTGTGGCAGCACCGAGATGCAAAGGGAGGAATTGGTGCTATTAGGTAAGTTTCTCTCTGATACATTTTTAGGTCTTTACACCGTAACTGAATTTCGCAGCCTGTACTGTGGACTGGGTGAAAAGCACCAGCAGCTAAAACCTCCCTGTCCGTCCTACAAGAAATAAAATAAGGAAGCTGTGCAGACAGCTGGTTTGCTGCTTTGATAATGTACCTCACACCTGTAACCCCTCACATCAAGGGATCATGTTAAAATAGCGAAGGGGCAGCCCAGCCAGCACTCCCTTAGTGTTACTGGGTGTTTACTGGCAACTGCAGCATCAGCGTTCAACGCAAAATTTCCAAATTGCTGCCGAGCCATTGCTGGCTCGACTTCACTGCTTTGTAGGCAAATCTGAATCAGCATTCTCCAGATGGAAGGTTTGATGTCATGCTTTGTAGTCTTTAAACTGCTCGTGAGCCGGCGTATTTTGAAATTATCTCTTTTTGTAGGTTTATTTTTAACAGTAAATGTTTGGGTTAAGTTGACGCAAAGCTCCATCTGAAGTGGTCGATGGTTATTAGCAACAGCCGGGTTTGAGACAAAAGGCAGGACGTTACTTGGCTCGTGCGGCAACGTGTCTGCTCAAAAAATGAGAATTAATAAATCCTGGATTACGTAAAAGCGATGGGGTTTATTCATCTGACAAAGTGGTTACTAACTGTGAAATAACTTTCCGAACACAAATTTAGATAAAAGATGACAGCTTCCGTGAGAACGTGGCAACTGAAGCCACTTTGGGTTTAATATCATGGCGTGGCCTGACTTTATTTATGAGCTGTTGGATTCGGGGCCGTAACACTGTCTGAGAGGTTTACATTTCTCACAGTGAACCGGTCTCTTTTTCAGCTGCTTCCTGGCTTCCTTTTTACAAGGGTTACAGGTTAAATAGTGGGGGGGTGTTCACTCTTCGTTAAAATGCTTTGGTGGCCTAAAAGACATTGGGAGAAGAAAACTCTCATTAAGAAAAAGGCATTTCCCGCTGCCATCATAATGAGGACTTAGATACCATGAGACCTAACTGCAGGTTGATGGAAATCTTATCTGAACTACGATTGCTGTAGGAAAATCAGCCGAAGTTCAACTTGTTTATGCTTCACAACAATCCGTGTTGAAAGTCTCAGCTGCAGCAGTAGCTGTAGTTGTCACCAAGCCACGCTCATGGCTTGTTGACCGAGTGGCTGTATTTGTTTTCCTGTTCTTGAATAAAGGCTGTTCCTCGCTCGTAATCTGTTACTCAGAAACTGTATTTTCATAATCCGCAAGTCACCTTGCCTCGTTAACGCCGATTTCTTTTCAGCGATGTAAATACGGAGAAGGGCGCTTCTTTTATCAATCCGCCGTTTCGGAGTAGTTCCGTGTAACGAGACAATCTGCTGCGGCAGGTGTGGGGTTTGTGCTGAGCGCTGCGTTTCTGTCAGCCCCCTCGCTCTGCAGAGGTGAAATGGTGCAGCTAAAAATAACACGTTCCTTGGAACGCCGTGGGGAACCTTCTTGGCAGTCAATTTATATTGTTCCAGTTCTCGCTGCTTGAAGAATTGATCGTGTCTGTCTCTGGAAGTGCCAGAAAAAGCTGAAAAATATTCACAGCTACATGGCAATTTCTGGGAAATGAGGAGGTTAGATTGTAGATATATCGACTGGATCTGTCGAATAGCGCAGCTGCTCCTTCTGCTGCTTCGTAGGTGCCATAGATCATCTTTTTTACCAAAGTCCATTGAAGCGCTTTGTTTATTACAGATACGAGATGGATTTTTGTGCGTAGTTCAAATTTAAGAGTTAGTACAAGTTCTAATTCCGAATCCGAGTTCGAGCATGCCTAGCACTGCAGTCTCGTATAGTACTCTGGAAATATTTCTAGTGTGTGGTGTGTTTCTGATGAATAGCTCTCGTAGTGTTGAAAACCGAACCTTCTTCCTGTTAATTTCCTGAAGCGCCATTTGATTATATTCACAGTCTTTTTTCAGCCTTCCTTGTTGCAATTTCTATGGAGGCAGCCGGCTGAGACTGCGGCAATGTTCATTGTGCCCTGCATGTCTGTCATCAATGAACATTGGCGGGGTTTCTTCACCAGAAAAAGTGGTTTGTGTTAACTGAATGATTTTCAAAACAGACCGCGCAGTTTTTTTAAACACAGTTTTTTTAAAAAAAATATATATATCTCCAAGTGCATTTTGCAGCTGTATTTGCTTTATCATAGTTCCATACCAAGGTAGGGAGCATGAGGAATGTCAAGGTCAGTAGAATGTGAATGCATCCAAGTTAAACGCAGCCTCTTCTTGCCATCAGTGCGTCTTGACAAGCCCAGTTTTGTTATTCTGGAGCGGTAACTGGCTTTGTCTCAGAAACACTGATAGCTCTGGGGTTTTGCTGATGTGGTAAGTAGTGCACACCTGTATAATAGAATGTGACAAAAAGAACTCTCTTTGTGTCCTGCATGTGTTTTGGTGATAGTAGCAGTTACCTACTGTACGCTTTACTTAAAAGAAGAAAAGTGGGAGTTAAGGTTGGGCCTAATAAAGGTACAGATTTCCTGTACAGCGCTCACGCTTGGGGGTCGGGGGTTTTTGAAAGCTAGCAGGTTAAGCAATAACCAGTTTAAGCAATAACAAATTGCTGCAGAGGTGCTATAGAAGGGTAAATATGAAATTCTTTCTTTTCTTCTCCAAGTTAACTTTGTGTACAGTGCAGACATTTTGCATCCAAACGTGGCTTTTACTTGGAAGATTTTTCTTAGTTCCCCGTTGTTTTTTAGCATTAGAGATTTCAGTAGAAATTGCCCTTCTAAATAAGACTTGCACACGTGCCTTACACAAATTTCCTTGAGATGGGATTCAGGTTTGAACCGCAGTCAAAGATGCTCTCATGCCTAGGGCACCTGAGGTACTAGGAGAGTTTAGCATAACTAGAACTTCAAAACTAAGGTACCTAGAATGGCCTCTTCATCATAATAGACAATTAATTGGGTTTGATGTTATCTAGCATGCTTTGTTCAAATGCTTTTAGCTTTCACCTGTCAAATCAAGGTGTTAATGCATGAAACTCGGTGCGTAAATAAACATGGCAAAGCATGTGAGAGCAGCACTGCAAATAGTACGGACAGGATTTCATGCTGGATCCAAATGAATAGTTCTTTTAATTTTAATGTTGGCTTCTTCTTATATGCATGCTAAGTTCCACTCTTACGAACCTGCCAGATTTAAAAAGCCATTGGAAAATGCTGCGCCTACATTTCCACGTAGGCAACTGTGTGTAAAACGTGTTCATTATTGCAAAATAAGATTTAAATGTATAATTTCAGGTTACCAGGTTTTGCCTAACCAGCAACAAAACTACCAGGGTTTAGTTGGAGTGCAGCAGTCTCAGAATCAAAATCTAGTCAGTGGCCAACACAACAATGTTGGGAATCAAATTCAAGGTGTGATTGTTCCATATCCTTCAGTGCCATCTTATCAGGTGGGTAATGGATTCAAAACTTTCCCATCGCTGTTCTGTGGGTTTGTGGTTCTTGGTTTGGGTGGTGGGTTTTTTCAAGTGCATTGCTCTGTAAATGGTAGGAAGCTGCAAGGTGTCAAAGGTGACTTTGGGGACAGAAATTGAAAAACAAACAGCAAACCCCACAACTGAAGTGAGAAGAGAATTTGTCACAAGCGTACAAGTTCTCGTCCTGCTGAAAGCCAAGTGCTGCTAATTGTGATTCAGAGGACGGGGAACAAAAAGCTTGTCAGATTTCCTTCCCCACCACCTCGCATGCTGTTGTAGAGTAAATCTCTTTTGTTAATTCATGGGAGTCCCTTAGAACTAATGATGCTTCCATTTTGGGGGAAGAAGATACTAAAAAAATAGAATTTTTTTTTTAAAGTGCTAGTATTTCAATTACTGTTATCACCACTCTTCTGGTTTTAAAGAACTCCCGCAGATCTTTCAGTTTCTGCGAGGTGGTTTTTTTTAATTCTTATATAAACTCGGTGATGCCAAGAGGCAGAAAGCAACGGTGTCAGCTGAAGAAAATCTGAATGTGTTCTCCATTGTAGGTTTCGGTGCCTCAAGGTTCCCAAGCAGTGCCCCAGCAGACATATCAACAGCCTGTGATGCTCCCCGGGCAGTCAAATCAAGGGCTGCCCACAACAGGAATGCCGGTTTACTACAGTGTCATTCCATCAGGCCAACAGAATAATTTGAGGTGAGTTCAACTTGGTGATTTGATTTCTCAGCAGCCAGGCTTTATTGCCGTGTACCAGCTGACGGGATCTGCTGTGGTGTTGCATATAGTAAAATGCATTTTCAAGTTAGACTTACGGGCGGTTTATTATCTATTTAGTTTTGCTTTCATGCAATTAACTAAAGCAACCAGTACTGCTTTAACTGGGAGATACTTGTTAGACTGGAAAACATTTCTGTATCACTTTCAGCAAGACTTTACTAAGTTCCATGTCTTTTCTGCTTTCCTTACACGCCAAACACCAGCGTGTTCAGCAGCAATGCTTTTTGCAGTACCCTTTGAGATGCCCACCCACGTTCACTGGTTTTGTCAAAGATATTACTTTAAATAAGGTGTAGAGAAAAGAGAAACCGAATCTCAGAAAAAGAGTTTTCTCCCCGTTTGGGAGTTTTGTGTGGAAGAGGCTTAGCTTAGTCTGTCGGTGTTGCTGCCGAGGGCTGCTGGCACAAAGCTGACTGGGAAACAAATACAGGCTCAGCTTTTGTTTCATTTTTTGGTGTTGTCGTTTTACCTACCTTGGTAACAGCAAAGTC
The DNA here is from genome assembly GCA_013389965.1 of Todus mexicanus. Lineage (NCBI taxonomy): Eukaryota > Metazoa > Chordata > Aves > Coraciiformes > Todidae > Todus > Todus mexicanus. Next base: position 10,457 of record WEIS01017677.1, read on the forward strand.
TATGTGTATAGAGCTCCCTGGGTATGCGCCTGTGCCCAGCACAGCTCGAGTATTTGTGGGAGAACAGATGGGCGGATATCTAGAAGAGTTAACTAGGAGTAACACAGGGTCCAGAGGAGGCCACGGGGGCGATCAGAGGGCTGGAGCACCTCTCCTGTGAGGACAGGCTGAGGGAGTTGGGGCTGCTTAGCCTGGAGAAGAGGAGGCTCCAGGGAGAACTTATAGTGGCCTCCCAGTACCTGAAGGGAGCTGGAGAGGGGCTGTTTACAGGGCATGTAGCAGTAGGATGAGGGGCGATGGTTTTAAACTGGAGGAGGGTAGATTTAGATTGGACATTGGGAAGTTAACTATGAGGGTGGTGAACACTGGAACAGGTTGCCCAGGGTGGTGGTGGAGGCGCCATCCCTGGAGACATTCAAGGTGAGGCTTGACAAGGCTCTGAGCAACCTGCTCTACTTGAGGATGTCCCTGCTCCTTGCAGGGGGGCTGGACTCAATGAGCTTTAGAGATCCTTTCCAACCCAAGGTATTCTATGATTCTTACAATATTTTTTTTTCTCTAGTTTTTTTTGAACCTACAAATGTGCACCATTTAAAAATACCTTGCCTGCAGCTTTTCAACAAGCAGCAACGTCCTTTTGTGAGCGCAGAGACTTAAACAGTATTTGTGTCATCGCTGCGTGGCTTCATCTACTTAAATCCGAATTCTTGTTCTTTGTATCCGAAGGTTCTTTTTGTCCTTGTGTAGTTATATTTGTGGTTCAGTGAAGTCAAAGGTAGGCAGAATCCCAGACTTTTTTTGGCGTTACGTTTTGTTGCTTGATCTTTTGCATCATTTAGAATGTCCCTCTCTTTTGAACAGGGAAACCTTTGTTAGGAGTTCAGAGCAGGCTAGCAGCTAAGGACAGCATCTTGCTTTTATCAGAATAGTTGCGTTGCAGCGCTTTGACAAGGCAAGCAGAATGCTGCTCTGCAGGAACCGAATAGTCCCAAAGCTACAGGTCACTGCTGAGAACTGGGAACGGTAGACAGAGGAGAAGCTGTGCGAGAGCGCACAGCCCGTGCAGATCTAAACCCATCTGGTTGAGTTTTCAATGAGTTTTGTCTGCTTTAATGGGAGGGAATCTTTCAATTATAAGTTATATCATTGAGCTGTGGGACAAAGGATGGAACAAAGTTCTTGTGACAACATGGTAAGTCCAACATGACGGCATGTACTATTTTTTCCACCATTTCAAGTTCTATTTTTTTCTCCTTCCCTCAGAATGTCTATATGTTAGTACAGAAATAAAGCAAGGATTCTACAGGCGCCATTCTGATTATGGCCCACCAACCTGACGTTCTGGCTCTAGCAGGAGGGTCAGTTCAGGCTATGATAGAATTTGCCGGTGTCTGTTACCTGTTTTTGCCCTGAATAACGCCAACGTAAATAATAGGTGAATTAGTATAGCCTCTTAAGGTATGCAGGGCACAAGTTTTTGCCAAGGAAGGGATGTGAAACTTAAGTCTTCAGAAGAATAAGTGGACTCTGGGATAGGAGGGAATATTACTGGGCTTAAAATTAACGAAATGTCGGTGACTTGCAGTATGCGTAGGCAGCAAATGCAGCAGTCATGATTAAATAAATGAGCGTAGCATGTTCATCATGTTCTTTTTTTATTATTGTTGTTATTACAGTTCGTCGGTAGGATATTTGCAGCCTCCTGGATCAGAGCAGATACAGTTTCCTAGAACATCATCACCCTGCAACTCGCAGCAGCTTCAAGGACAGCAGTGTGCAGGTTGGGGGAATAACTTTTTAACTGAAAGGGTTTGAAAATGTCTAGCTGTTGCTATGCTGGCTGATTGGCTATTTGCTATGAAAGGCTTGCTTTAGAATTACCTGCTGTATTATATTTATTTCTGTGCTCCATTTTTGAAGTCCATTTGTTTGTCACTGAAAGCTCTGGGGTTCCTTTCTTATCGTAACACCTTGCCCATCTGCTTGGGAATTGAGACAGACACAGGAACTCTTGTGTTGTCAGCAGAATGACTTTCATCTTTTCCTGAAGAGCTACACAGCTCTGGAAGTTCTGAGATTTGGGGTTACAGTTGATAGAACGAGCAAGGTACATTTTGGAAGCAGTATACCTGGCTCTTCTCAAACATTCTAGAGTTCACTTAATGGAGCAGGCATAGTGGTTTCTTCTCAGGGTTCTGGAGAAAAAGGTCAAAACTGTGAAGTGCCCTGAGTTTGGACAGAGGTAGCTTTCTCGATCTGCTGAAAAGCTAAACAAAATATTCCAGAGCTGTGGGGGGTGTTTGGGGTTTGTTTTTTGTGGCAGCCTTATTTACTGCTCTTACTTTCGTAGTTTATAGCAACCATTCAAGTCAGAAGCCATCACCTCCCACATTATTGCCACCTTCATCCAAGTCAAAGCCACAGCAGGCTGCTTCCATTGTGCACTACAGCATAGTGTCTCCACCCTCATCATGTAAAAGTTCGCCCACTGGTCTTTCCATCATGCAGCCAATAAAAGGTATATTTTATTGGGGTTTTCATCTAAGCCATTCTGTCTAGAAATCTGTTGCAAATTCTCAGACTGATTTCACGGCTAACTGCTAGAACTGGAACTTGAGTGCCAGCTCTGCAATACTTCTTTCTTTTTTTTGGTAATTCTTCATCTGAATTGCTGTTGCTGTTAAATGACAACTTGGAACCGAACTGAAACAACAGCCAACTTCATGGGGACAGGCTGGAGGCAGCCTCCAGAAGGGAAGTGTCACTTAACAGAAGCACTTAAATCAGGTTTAGAATGTTTTGCTCCATAAAATATTTGGGTAATTTTTAGAAGGTGTATAAATAGCAGCCCCAAAGGCGTGTGAAGACAGTGGTGACACAGAGCTTGTCGTAGCCATGAAATGTTTATAAATGTTAATGTCCAAACACTTGAAACTGCACCAGGGGAGGTTTAGGTTGGACATTAGGAGATACTTCCTCACAGAAAGGGTTATTAAACACTGGGATGGGCTGCACAGGGAGGTGGTGGAGTCAACATCCCTGGAGGTGTTCAAAAAAAGACTGGATGCCACACTTTGCGGCACGGTTTAGCTGGGTCGTGGTGGTAGGTCATAGGCTGGACTCGATGATCTAAGAGGTCTTTTCCAGCCTTAAATATTCTATGATTCTGTGATTCTAAAAACTCAGAATTTCCATCCGTAAAATTGACGGAGTGTTCAAGAAATGGAGAGCACTGGGGTTAGCCTCCAAACAGGAGGTTATAGAACAACCCTGTGATCGTAGCAGTACTGGCTTTGTTACCGGTAGGCGATTCCACGGAGGTTCAAAGAGGCTGGGTTGGCCAAAAAAGGCTGATCTCGTTCCACTGCTGTTTCAGCGTTTTGCAAGCAAGCAATAGATTAAACAACCCTGGGTCAGTGACCTAGATTCCACTAGAGATGTGGGGTTTCTTGCAAGAAGCGTTTATCTTCTAAGATATTTTTAGAGCCTGTTTATTAGTCAATAGATAAGGTGCAGTTAAGTGGCAGGAGAGCTGGGTTAGCAGTGTGTTACAGTTCACGGGCAGGTTTGGCTTTGCTTCTTCCATTTTGCTTCAAGTTTGTTTAGCTTTAATTCTGGAACACCCATCCTTTCAGGATGTCTAAAATCGGTCTCATGCTAGTTCGGTTTTCCACCCTCCTAATCTATCCTGGAAGTGCTGGGTTTATGCAGTTCTGAAGGCCTGATTCAAACCCATTCAACTGGGATTTGAAGAAGTTGGGGTGAGGGGGAAGCCCTGGGTGACGCAGAAAGAACAAATTCTGAGCGAAGAAAGCAAAGCGTGCTTTTCTGTAAGTGATGCTGAGGCGATGAATCCAGGCCACTGAGGCAAGGGCAATGAGGACATACACAGAGAAGCAGCAGAGTTGTGTTTCTTCTCATTTGAAAAAGTTACAGAGGACCAGGCTGCAAATCTGGGAAACCTTTCAAGGTTTCATTCTGCGTTTCCATTCTCGTGGCATTTGACAGGTGATAATGCGTCTGCAAACTGACGTACCTGTCCTGTGATGCTTTGTTTTGTCACGAACGTTTGTTTAGGAAAAGAATTCCATTTACATTCGTTTACTGAAATGCTGCGGAGCTAGAAGTAGCAGAAAGAACACGTTTTTCTGGATGTACAAAGTTGTCTTTTGCAGCTTGAAGAGCGTTTCCAGAGGGTCACACTTTTAGAAATGGTGCTGTAGCTGGTTTCGGAACACAAGCACGTTTTTATTGGGTGTTCAGCTCTCGCAGACAAGTCAAAAGAGTACACTAGAATACTGCAGAATAAAATACTGTAATATTATAGAACAGCAAAATGTAAGTCTAATTTATAATATTTATAAATATATGCATAAAATAGTAAAGTGAAACCAGCTTCCTTGTGTAAAATGTAGCATGTATATAGATGTTTGTCTGGAACACCTGAGGTTTATATCTAGGGATTAGATAAGTTTATGGCTTTACCACTTGGAAACTGTTACTGTTCTGATTTTGTAGCAGATCTCCGTAAGCAGGGCTGTATTTTATTTTGCAAAATAGAAATATTCCCAATGTGGCTCTTACAGGGACAGAGCACGCACTCTTAAATTTACAGCTCTACTAACGGTGGCCGAGTACCTGATGCTCCCATTTCAATCCATAACACACAAGCAGAACTGTTTCCATTAAAAAGCAAGTAGAGATGTGAAAGCATTGCAAATATGCCTTCATTTATTTTTATAACCATCAATATAGTATTTCGGAATGCAATTTGCAAAAGCTAGTGTAGTTTTAGTATTTTAAGTTCATTAGTCTACCTTGTTGGGAACGCGTTCTGAAGGAGTCTGTTTCTTTTTGTGGAGCCCAGGGCAGGGACAACAGCCCGATTTAAGAAAGAGCAGATGAATGCATTTTATCACCTGTATCTGGCAGCTCCTAAGTGGTGCTGTGACAGAGGCAGTAAACTGAGAAGATGCTGGACTCCCTCTGCAAAGGGGGATGTTTAAATGATGGCTAAACCACGTGTTTTAATCGTGGTTTATGAGAAAATGCCGTAAACGGGGCAGAGGGGAGAAGGGAACTGCAAAGAACCATTCACAAGGGAACAGGACATGATATAAATTGCAGAGCCAGGTGGAAGGGGGAGGACGCCTTCTCTCTCGGGCAGCCTCGTTACAACTCCTCGTGTGGAACCTTACGGCGCAGCGTTGGCTGTTCGGTTGCTGTCCCCTGACTGGCATTTCTGTAGCCGTCACAGCAGCCAAGTGGAACAGGACGTGGGGTCACTTTGCAGCCTCTGGCCAGAACGTTCCTATATAGAACTCGTAGTAAATGAGGGTAATTTTGCCTCAGACTAAGACCGATTCCAGTCTTTCTGATGTATGCTGTCGCATCAGAGAAATCATTTTGAGTCCGCATCGCTGCTGTTCATCTAAAACCTAAGTAGGTAACTTCTTTTTAAATAAAGCGTATTTTCGCTTAGTATCACGTGCTCTGCAACACGCTGCTCTGACAGTTACTACAGTGAATGTTGAGTACTTTCAGCTACTCTTAAATAGAATTATTTCTTTCAAAAAATATTCTCCGTAACGAGTTCCAGCAGTTCCGCTACCCCCTCCAGTTCTGGGAAGCCCTCTCTTAAGTATTGCGGATTTATCTGATGGTGGAAATGTAATTGTACAGAAGTTACTGCTCTAGTTTTCTAGAATTCAGCAGCTTATTTAGCAAAACATTCCTTCTATTATTTGTTCTGCTGGAAGGAAAATCGCAATGTATGATGAACTGACCGTACCCAGCTGACTTCTCGTGTCTTGTAGCGGTAGCACCACCACCAGGTGGAGGAGTAGTAATGATGCAGCTAAACATACCCAACAGTCCTCAGCCCCGGAACCATTCACCTCCGCAGTGGAAACAGAATAAATACTACTGTGATCATCAAAGGGGGCAGAAGTCCACAGAACTTAGCACTTTAGACAGTGCTGCACAGGTAGGAGCTTTTGGGTTTGTTTTCCAGGATGACTTAAAATTTGCGTAAATTACATCTTCGCGTGTTTCTTTCAAAAGTTCTTTTTTGGGGAATAAAAATCTCCTCTGCTAATAGAGCTGTTTTAACTTCAGTCTTTGAATGCTGTAGGTGTTGTTCAGTTCACCCGACTAGGTACTTTTGAAAGCGCTAACTCCTTGTTTGTTCCAGTTGCAGCATAGTCCTCAACTAGGTAGTCCCGTCACCTCGCCGGCCCAGTCACCAGCACCAGCTCAGCTCTCAAACATGAAGAACATCCGTCCCGCGTTAACGCCTCTTTCTATCGTGTCCCAGTTTTCTAGACCTTTTGTCCCCGGACAAGGTATTTTTTTTTCAGTTAACTAAAATGTGTGTATGTTTTCTGGTTGGCTGGTTTCAAATACAAGTGACGTGAGGATTTTCTGATGACCTGTGGCTCACTTCAGTAGTGACGCTACTGAAGCAGGATCACCAAAGTCGCCCACTCAGGCATCGTGTAAAGTTTCACCTTCTCTCTCTGCACTGATAGAGTTCCCCATGTTATCAAAAGCTTCGATCTTGTTACTGTGAGAGCTTGTCTAACTCACGAGCTTTCTCACATGTAAAATTCCCCATTTCAGCGTTAAAAATACTTACAAAATGTTTGATGTCGTTTAGCTCCAGATTTTAACTGTAGCTTGAGAACTTGACCCACGCTGTCACAAAGATAAAATAAATATAGGACTAGCTGATCCTAATACATTAGGCGGGCATGTTATCTTTGGGGGGAATGGAGAAAGAAATGCGTTGTTGAAATGAATGTTCTGCCAAGCTCACTTATTAGTTGATGATGCACTGAATCAAACCACTGCCTGAGCGAGAATTCCTCGTTCCTTTGTAGGAAAACTAGTGTGATGGGACTAGAGCCTAAAGCCGACGCTGTTGCTGCTCCAGGTGGCAGTTCGGATAGTACCCACTCACACACAGAAAAAAATCCTTGCAGGAGAATTTCAGTCCTCTGCTAGTCCATGCTAACTGAAAAAAAACCCCACAACAACCACAAAAACCCCAGGAAATGGGGAGTTTTCACTGACGTGTGATAGTTGGTAACATTTAAAAATCAAATGATTTAAAAAAACCCCTTGTCAGTGAGCAAAGACATACTGGTATAGCTCCCAAACTCAGAAGCAATGGGTCTATTGTACAGAAAGATTTACTTTAAAGCAAAACCCTCAGAAAATTCTCTTGTCTTCCTTACTGATAAAGAAAACCTTATTTTCTTGTCTGCCTTTGTCTTACCTGTTGCATAATCTTTGTCATTGCTTTGTATTTCTATGTTGTAAAAATTCAAAGTTGCCCGTTTTTTAACGTTTTTACCTCTCAACTTTCTTAATCTGCCATTACCAAAAACTTCTGTTCCATTGTCTTTGCGGATCCTTGGAGCAAACAGGAACGTGAAGATGTTTCCTGGCTCTTTTGCAGTTACATCCCTGATTAATGATTAAATTAGTACACTGTGAGAAGCTTTAGCCCTTATTAAGCTCATTTTTTTAAGCTCATTTTGGAATGAGAGGATTTAAATAAGACTGCAATGAAGAAAAACTTGCAGTGTGTTTCTCAGTGCACTGTTTAAATGCAAGAAAGCTTGTACTTTTTCGCCTTGTGATCATTACATGACTTACATTTACTTAATTATGCCAAATCTTACTTTGCTAGCCCAGCCAAATCCGCTACTTTGTGCATAGTTATTCTGCTTTCTCTTCCGTACAAGACTTGCATCGTCAGAGGAACTCGGAGGAAGATTTCTTATAACTGAAACCCCTTCTAATTCCCTTTCTCTTTAAGGAGATGCCAGATACCCGTTGCTTGGCCAGCCCCTGCAGTACAATCCACCACCTTTATTACGTGGACAAGTACCAAGCCAACAGGTATTAAAGAGAACAGTGTGCTGGCAACACTGAACGACACAGCTCAGCGCGGACGTTGTGACCGCCGTGAATAAGAGAATATGTTATTGTGTTAGAGAAGTAATGGAGTGGGAGGTGCCTGCTTCCAATAATGGTTTTATTTGCTGTTGGTATTTCCCATTATTCTTCTTTGTTGTATTACAAAAAGGGAGAAATTAAATTTAGCTTCAGGCGCATTAAGTAATTGGCCAGCAATTCAAAAAGTCAGAGAGAACTTTTGCTAGAAGGATTTTATTTCCAAAAGAAAAGGAAATACACGTGGGTATTTCTAAACAAAGAATGGGTTTGTTTCTTGTAAGAAAAACAAACCCAAAATACGAGTGTTAGCAAAGCTAAAAAAGTTTTGCCATCTATTTAATTTCTGGGACAGACACGAAGCCCCTCTACCTCGCTCAGCTCTACCCAAGATCAGCCAGATGATGTGATGGATTTGGGGGTGAGGGGTGGGGAAGTGTTCTCTGAAGATGATTTAAGGTGATTTTTTCCCCCCATCATTCCCTCCTTTTCTTCTGAAGCCAAGGCTAAAACTGGACATGAAAATCTTTTCTGTACCATGATAGCGCAGGTTGTTTTCCAGACCTTCCTCTGCAGCGAGCTCACCTAGAAAAGTTAAGATACTGCTGCGTTGTCATTAAAGTACATCGTGTGTGTCAATCTTTTCAGTGTCAACCTGGAAACAGACATGGAAACAGGGGCAAGAAACCAGCAAAGAAGGCTGCCTCAGCAGATCTGGGTGCAGGAGAACCAGGTAGAGTATTGCTGGTGGGCGCACTGCTCCAGAAAAACAAACTGTGGTGATGGGCTGGGAACAGAACGAGAAAAGCAGAGGTGAGAAAAGGGCGAGAAGAATAATCAGATGGAAATGGACATGGCAAACACTGGAAATGTAAGGATGGGGAGGAAGACTTGATAAAATGAGTGTAGTTTTGAAGAACAGGAAAGATCAGGAGTGAACAGTACTGGAAGAAAAACCGAGTTTGTTAGTTTACTGGATGTAAGTTCTATCTTTTCCCTTTATTTTTCTCTGCCCTTGGAGTTGGTAGAGATGTCATCCAAATAAAACCTGACATCGTATATCTCTCTATCTTTATTGGAAAGAATTTTTCTTGCAAGTGTTGTAGAAAGTTACAGATCAGCTTCTTCTAACAATTTATTGGAGAAGAATTTCTGACAGGCTAGTTTTTTAGCACGGCGCCGTGTGAAGAGCTAACAGGCAAAGCCAGTGAGATGCAGCAGTGAGTTCTCAAACGTGCTGCACTACTAGGTGTCAGATTATTTTTCCCTCTCTTTCGAAGGCTCTCTCTGCTCTCTCAGCTTTTGTTCGTACGCTTGTAGCTGTGCGCAGTGCGAAATGTGAAAGCAGAAGGCCCTTTAGGACAGCAGGAATGGAACGCCTGCGTATTTGGTATCAGCCGAGCGGAGTTACAAACACGCAAGAACTCATTTTCCATTCTGTTTGTTCGATCGTTCAATACAATGACCGATTCAGATTCTTTTTCTTTTTTTCTCTTGTTTCAGCTGTGGGAAAAGTTCTAGAAATTACTGAACTGCCAGAAGGCATAACTCGCGTGGAAGCAGAAAAACTATTTGGAGAACTTTTAAAAGTTGGTGCCAAGATTCGGTGGCTACGGGATTCCCAGTGTCTACAGGGACAGCAGCAGCAGCAGCAGCAGCATCGTCGTAACTGTGGCAGCGGAGACGGCGGCGTGAACACTGAGCCATCCAAACCTAGTGACTTGGCTTCCACCTACACGGTTCTAGCTACGTTCCCTACGATGTCGGCTGCGCAGAACGCATTGAAGAAACAAAGTAGTACCTCAGTGAACAAGTTCAGGCTGAGAACAAGCAAGAAGCACTACGACTTTCATGTTCTGGAAAGGGCTAGTTCTCAGTAACAGTTACATCAGTGGACACAGCCTTTACTACTTCCATGTCCTCCTCTCCTCGATTGGCTTGATGTTACGGGGTTTCTGTTCTCTTCATAGAGCCTCCTGGGATGTTCTGTCACACGACATTAGCCATTGAAGAGTAAATAACCCAGCGGTCCAGCAAGATGAAGAAAAAAAAACCACCGAGTTAATCCCAGACAATAGCAAGGAACCATCTTCGAGACAGGCAGCTTTCGACAAGGAATGCTGTTGAAATGCCCCCCTACTTTTATAGTAGTTTTGTTTTATATTTTTGAATTCTTGTATCAGATCCAAAGTTCTATTGTACAGCAAACGTTCATAAAAATCCATATTCAGATTTGTATTTTATAATCCCTTTTCACAGCCAGCACACAGCTGTCCATTCCAAGGCAGGAACTTGAGGACTGGTGGAGGGGAAAAGAGAACCATTTTCAACGAATTACACTCATTTTCTAGAAAACTACCCCAAATCTTCAAGTTAACCTGTTCTTTGTCCCTTGTGGTTTTCTTTTTTTTTTTTTTTCTGAAGGAAAAAAAAAATATGTAATTTGGTTAACTAACTCCTTAAATGGTCATTTTCTTTTGAGATTCATTCAAGCAGTGTCAAAAGAAATTGCGAGTAGGTTGTACCCTTGAAGGATTCGCTTCTGATCCGACAAGTTTCGTAATAATTATTTAAAGGGGAATATGAATAGGTTACAAAGAATGTTCACCAAATCACATTTTAATATTTCTTCTTTTTAGCAGAAGTGTGAAGAGACTAAAGCGTATCTTCACAAGTGACAAAAAGTTTGCACTTTAATTGTGTTTCCCACCAGTATGGATCTCTTTCTCTTCCTTTTCACGCTAAGATAATTGTGTTTGATAAGTGCTGGAAGCCTTTTTAATGGTTTAAGTTTTCATCATTTGCAGATGCTCACTGGACATTAAAGATTCATTGCACATAAATGAAACAAACCTTTTTCCTTTTTTTTTTTCAATTTGTGTAATTTGCAAGGCTGTACAATGTGTGCTGATGCAAGCCTTTTTCAGTTCAAGAAAATAAATGTTTACAAACACGAAGTGTTTTTTCAGTGCACTTGTTTTCAACTCCTAGGAGTCTTCTGAAACCTGGATGAACACAGTAATGGTTTGGATCCCTTCAAATGTGAGGAGAAGTAGTTAATAAACACAAAGACTATCACTTGTTAAAGAACCGCTATTGCTGTTCCTCTTCTTGAAGCTTTTATTTGTTAATCTGCCCTTCATCATTTTAAAATGTTTTCCTGTGTAAGTAAAAAAAGAGAGAAATGGATCAAATGCCACCAGGAGCTGCTCCTGGGGGGTATTTTTAGCACAGGTGGTTATTTGCTGTGTAGATCAAGCACCTACTTGTTCCCCTTATGCCATGGCCTTGTGAAAGATGTGTTTGTAACTTCCCTAAGTGGGAACTCAAGGTTAAACATCATGTTTAAAAACATTTTACAGAGGAAAAGTAAATAATTTAGGTGCTTAAATCAGCATAAATTTTCACCCTGTGTACCAAAACTCCTGTTCCTGAACAACCAAACATGAACACATCAAGGGGGGAGAACAGTCCTGTGCATGTTCGTCTTAAATCCTCCATGTGATGAAATCAAAGTACTTGGAAGAAAAGTGCCCTTTCTGGGAACAGGGCAGCCTGATAGATTAGGTACAGGGGTTTGATTCTGCAAAAGGCTGGAGCAATGGCTATTCACGTGACTAAAGGTAAACCTGCCCTCGGATGCTCCCCTAAACAAGAGGTGAAAATGTTCAGCCAAAAGAAAAATCTACTGCTTCCCTGTCTGCTTTTCTCCAAGGATGGCACTTCTGGTGTTGGGAGTTCTTGCGCTGCTGCTTGACTGAACGTACTGCTTGAGTGAGGGGACGTTATTTCTTCCTCCTCAGGTTGCACCCAAAGCTAAAGGTGGCAAGAACCCCAGCTCGTGCAGGTTGTAGTACTTCCCTCAGAGTAGCACAGGGATAACGTGCGTGACTCAGGTTCTGTCACTGCCGCTTGCTCACTTCCAGTGCTAGGTGAAGGTCACGGTCTTAATCCTGTCAAAGTAGTTAACAGATGAAAGCTCTGTCGTGAGGGGTGTCATAACCCAGAAAGGCAGCTGCCTCCTGCGGCCAGCGTGTCCCACAATGAGGTTTTTCACGGACGTGGAAGCACAGGCAATAGCTGAGAGCTTCCCTGAATGACCTAAGAACTCAAGCTAACGTCCAATCAAACAATTTCCAAAGGATGCTGCAACTTGCTTCACTTCATAGAAGAAAATGTAACGAGAGAAAGATGTGAAAGAAAATGTGAAGCATGGAGAACGGAAGCCGTCCAAACAAAAGGATGGGGAGGATGCTCTGAGTAGGCACAGCAACTCTTTAACTACTAACAAGTTGTAAACTTCAGGGCAAATCACCACAGATGAGAAAATCGGAACGTTCAATAATCCAGCTGTGTTCTGATCTCGAATCTGACACACACAGTAACTACAGGCAGGTCACCCTTTGAGTATGTTTTGCTCCGTATTAAACAGGGGCAGTTACTTTTTTTTTTTTATCAGGATGTGCTGACAGGAGCCACACGGAGACGCTTTACAGGGCTTTGGGAGTGTCAAAGGCCTCTGCTGCTGACAGGGGGCACGTAACTCAAGTATTGCTGCTTCCCAGGCTTGTTCATTCCTGATTTTGTGCTATTTCACACTGTCCGATTAAGTGAGCAGGGTGTAAACTCACCTAACCGAGAGCATTCGTACCTTCCTGGCTTTTACACTTGTGTCTCTTCTGGTTCCTTGAAAAACACGAGCCTAGAGATTGTACAAACCCCTAGAACTACATTTGTTCCGTGGATTTGGATCGTGTTCTAGAAAGCAAATAAATGCACTTTATGGCACCAAACAGACATTTTACGTAAAATCGGCACTCTCAAGTGTTCTCAACAAATGTTTCAGTACTCCAGCGTGTTTGAGCGTCCTGTCATTTAACATTAAAGCCATTTTTAAAGCAAAGACTGGCAAAAGGAGTTACGTGGGGATTTAAATCACATTGCAGTAAGTTAATACACGTTATTTGGTTGGGAACATGTCTTGTAGCTTTTAAAGCTGAGGAAAAAGCACTGAAGAATATCCAGAAAAGCCAAACAAACCTGGCTATTGCCTATTCCACCAAAGGCTGCTATTTCTCGATTTTAATTTTTAACTAATACAGTTCTTATTGCGTCAAATGCATCCCTGAACTGTGAAGAGATTCAACATTATTTGTGATGTTACACTGAAAATGATAAAAAAAAGTCAAGAAATTTAAGCTGCGTAGTCTGGGAACGCACAAAGCCACAGACACCCGGGGCTGGGTTTGGGTAGAACGTAACAGCCCAGCCAAGAAGGTGCTCGCAGCCTCCGCGTGGCTGCCAAACTACAGCCTCCCTGCCTCCCGCTTCAGCGAGGCCAGTCAAAGCGGCGCTGGCATCTTACTCAGCTCCTCCCTGAGCAAATTTAACCAATTATAAGCTGAAATCCTCTTCTTTCGCTCACACACAAACCCTGAGAAAACAACATCAAAAAAGAAAAGGAGCAGAACATCTATAAAGAAGGAAATCTAGTCCTGTGGTGTACTGAAGGCTGCAGTGCTTGGGTGTTGCTACCTGCAGCCATCCCGAATCCTCCTGGCGGTTTGTAGCACACACGTTACGTTTCAAGATCCAGGACTGAGGTATATAGGTGGGAGTTCAGTTCTGTCAAAGCACAAGAAGAACTGTCTAGCCAGATGAATCCAATGTCTCGTCCCACCGGAACAATTCCATGAAATAAGGTACTTCAATATGCAACATGCCTTTCACAGTATGACCTTTTTTTCTGGTCTTGCACTATTCAAACAGCTCCATAAGCTTTTTCTATGTGGTAAGGCAACCCATTTCCCTCTCCAGGCAGAATAAACAGTTATATTCTCACGCTACGACACTCATCTGTGCCTTAAAACTTAACATTGGACACATCTCGTTTTGAGTTAATCCTGTACTAACCTGTTTGGATGTCTGAAAGGGAAGCCAAATTGTAACTTCACTTCTAGTATCTATTTTAGCCCCATTTCTTCCCTAGAAGATCGGTGTGGGCTGTGATTCCTTGAATTTAAGGCCTGGGGCATTGTTCTTAAATCTGTTTTGTACCATGAAGAAAGGAAATGCACACACACAAAAATACCATCTCCGCAGAAAAGCTGCAGTGTTTGCGCAGATCCTTCCTTAAGAAACTTGCAGAAGCTCAGTACGTGTACACAGAGCTTACCTAGCGAGCAGGATTAGAGTGACACATTTCGCACAAGCTTTGTCTCAAGAGGGAAAACAATCTTTGTGTGTTGTTTCTTAATATTGATGTGCATATTTTCGCTATAGGTTTTTGGGTTGTTTTTTTGTTAAGTCGTCTCAGAGACTGGTTATTTTTTGCCCTTCAAACATTTGCCAGTATCTGCCTCAGCCGTAGTTACCCAGGATCACAGTATCACCGAGGTTGCAAAAGACCTGTCAGATCATCCAGACCAACCTTTAACTCTAATCTTTATCACCCCTAAGATAATCTTCAGCACCTCATCTCTACCCCCTTTAAACACTTGAAGGGATGGCGACTCCCCCCCCTCCCTGGGCAGCCTGTGTCAATGCTGGGCAACTCTTGAAGAGAAAAATTCTTTCTAATGTCCCGCCTAAACCTCCCTCGGTGGAGCTTCAGGCCATTTCCTCTTGTCATTATTGACTTGTGAGAAGAGACCAGCACCTGCCTCTCTACAATGTCCTTTCAGATAGTTTCCTGATAGTTTCAGAATACACACTCACGGTACTAAATGTGTTTCTGAAAAGCTTAAGTGTGCTTTTTTCCCAGTGCCTCATCAGAGCACTTGAAAGACGTTGTCTTGCCCTCATTACCGTCAAGTATTAGTCAAGGAGGCTGCCTACCTTCATAGAATCCTAGAACAGAATCACAGAATCATTAGGGTTGGAAAAGACCCTTGGGATCAAGTCCAACTATTAACCCTACTCTACGAAATTCACCCCTAAGCCATCTCCCCCAACACTGCGTCTAAATGCCCTTTAAACACGTCCAGTGAGGGTGATTCTACCCCCTCCTTGGGCNAGTGAGGGTGATTCTACCCCCTCCTTGGGCAGCCTATTCCAGTAGCTGACTACTCTTGCTGTGATTTTTTTCTCCCTAATATCCAGTCTAACCCTCTCCTGTTGCACCTTGGAACCTTTCCCTCCTGTTCTACCGCTAACCACCTGTGAGCAGAGCCCAGCGCCAACCCCTTCGCTGCCTGGGGCTGCCTAAGCTCGGCTGCAGACGCCACCCCACGGCGGCCTGGCTCTGCGGGGAGCACGGAGACACTCCCGCCCCTCAGGCCGGCTCTGTGCACGCCGCTCTCCCCGCTTCCCGACACGTTTCTCCCGGATTCCCTTCAGAACCCCCTAGCAGCCCTCCCGGGGGTCCCAGGGCCCAAGATGGCGGCGGGGCCCGTTGTGGGAGGGGAGGGAGGGAAGGGAGGAGAGGGGGGCGGTGCCTACGCGGCGCACGCACGCACGCACGGAAGCACGCACGCGCGCGGCGTTGGC
>WEIS01017678.1:11808-23550 GCA_013389965.1 Todus mexicanus
CCCTGGCCCTCCAGGGAGGCTGGGGAAGAGGCCTGCGGAGTTTGCAGCACCGTTGCCATCTCTGCTCTCTCCCCTCGTGTCCCCTTCCTCTCCCCATCCGTCCTCTCTGGCCACAGCTCGCCCTGGAAACAGCGTTTGTCTCCTCGCAGCCCTTGCAGCTCTGTCTTGCTGCCAGGAACTGTTGCCCCTCTTTTGCCCTGGCAGGCTCCTGAAATGGGGAAGCTCGGTGGGTGGGTGGTTAGAAAACGGATTGTTTCTCATGTAAATTTTACCCAGTCTCTCTGCACTTTGTATCCCTGCTTTTCCCTTAGCCAATTCTTGCTGAGGAAAAAAAGGAAAAAGAGAAAAAAAAAAGAAAAAAAGCGCATAAGATTAATAGCATGTAAAATGGGAGGGGGTCGGGGAGAGAAAGCTAGAGGCAAATTTCCACATCCCCTTCCTCTGGACATCCTGGTGGGTTTTCCATAGAAACTTTCGCACAGTGGTCAGACAGATGCTTAAAGGGGATGGAAGAAAATAATGAGACCACGATGGGAAAACAATTGCATCCCCAGCTTTCCACCTCCATGAAAGGCTCCTTTGCCTTTGCAGCAGAGCCCTCTCCCTTTGCCCTGACCGGGGGGATGCTCCCGCAGCAGCGGCGGCTGCGTGGCAGCCATGGGAAAGCCGCCCCTTTGGCTTCTGGAAGTGAGAACTTGGTTTCCCTGCAGGGGGAAAGCAGCTTTTGTGCCTGCCTGGCTTTCCCAATGTGAAGAAAATTCTCATTAATTTTTTGAGGAAACATTTTGTTATGCGTGTTTCATCAAAACATTAAAAATCCTCCTAGTTATTTTCTTTTTTGGAAATGGCTCTCTCAGTTTGCCAGCCTCGCTGGAGCCCCAGCCAGGCCTGCCCGAGACAGCGCAGAGAGGCCTCGCTCTCCCTCTCCCTCTTCCTCTCTGTTGGCTGCTCTTTTCCTGTCTAATCAATTATCTCCCTAGCTAGTCCTTCTCAAAGGTGAGAGCTCATTATGCATATTCATAAATCACAGCTCCCAGACCTGACACTGATTGATGTAATCATCTCCTGCTCGCTCCCTGTCTGCGCGGGGCGGCCGGAGGAAGCTCAGGCGAGGAGGAGGAGGCAGGATAAAGAGACTTCCAACTTGTCAGACCCACTTCTGCTGGGAGCGGCTCGCTGGGCGTAGCGGCCGTGGCAGGCTCCCCATTCACCGCAGCCAAAGTGCCCATCACAGCCTGGGATGAGGCAGGAGAAAGCCCTGGGAGCTCAGAAATACCAGCGAGTGGCCTCCAGTACAGCTAACTGTCATGCAGACAAAATTCCGAGAGTAAGGAAAAGATCCAGCACCATTTTCACAACCCAGCATCAGACTACACATTAAAATAAGTATTGTCCCCCCCCCCCCCAGTCTTCCATGCTAGCTAATGCTCTTGCTTGTGTTTTCCTTAGATAGTTAAAAGTACAGATGTATTCTGTAATTCTACAGAACGGGTGCTGATCGTATTTAGATACGTGAAACAGCAAGTGTCTTCAATCTTACACCTGCAGCTGTAGGGATATTGTGAAAAAAATAAAAGGAAGAAGTTGTGGATGATACAAGTTCCTGCTGCAAGGGTTTGAGGGCAAAAGGGTTCCTCCAGCCCAGCCTAACCAGCTTTCCAGAGAAGAATGTGTATCTCAGCTAGGATTTGGTTCCCAAAGCGTGCTCCAGCATGGCAGCGTTCAAGATGCTGTTCAGATTATGTGGTTTACCTGTATGGTTAATATTTACACTTTTAAAATACCTCTTTTTATCACTTTGATCAGCACCATCAGTGTACTAAAGTAATAATACAAAAATATATGCCCTGGAAATCATAACAAGATACAAATCAAAGGGAGCCCTAATCAAGCACTTTTGAGAGCGTTATCTTCCTTGTTAACAAATGGTAATAAGAAAATTAAGGCTTATAGCTTGCTTGCGTTTTATCTAAGAAAACCAATAAAGATATCAGATGTTCTTTGTTTTATATGTTTGAATGTAAAGCAGAATAATGAAGAACGTGAACCTTCTAAGGCTTCATTTGCTTTATGGGTATTAACCCTTTAGGAGGCCAGTGAAGTTCAGAATTTGCAGAACGAGGACGAGCCTGTGCTGCCACCCGGGGTTTTCGAGGCCTGTCTTTGCTGCAGCCAAGACAACATCTTTTTTTATTAAATGCTGAAATTGGAACAAAGCAACAATGGCTGCTTGCTAACTGTGCATGTCCAACAGGCCTCTTTACTATTCAGCAAATGGAAGATATTAAACAACATTTTGCTTAAAGGTACACTGAGGCCATTTCCATTAGGACATGGTGTCATTCATTTATTCACATGTTAAGTGGATGTCCTTGTGGCTAATGAGTAATAATCAACAGTGACTCCACTTTATTCCTTTGCTCCCAGCAATGTTAAATACTCTGATGGAGTCTCTTTGCTGACACACTAGAGAATATGGTTAAAAAGTGCTAAAGGACATTTTCAGCGTAGAGCAGCCGCGTACACACATGCTGGAAATAGCGCTTTTATTACAGTCTATTCTATTAGGCTTTGTTCCTGTTTAAGGCATGGTGCGTGGAAACCGCTGATATTTATTTGAAGGTATTTTACGCCTTAAAAGCCGAGAGCTCTCTCGGTTTGAGAGTCAACGTGGTTATTGCTGGGAGATGAGCTTCTGTCCAGCTGGACTATAAAATCAAACTGCATCTTACAGTGCCTCCTCTAGATTCTGTACATGACTTTAGATAAATGCTTAGTGGAGGAGTGATTTAGGACAAAACCTTTCCTGAAAAAAAAAAAAAAAAGGAGTTTGACCTTTATTTTATAAAATAAAGTAACTCCTCTACCAGCTAATTAATCTATTTTATTACATCAACCACAGCAGCTAAGGAGGCTAATAAACTATATTAACATATATTTTTTTTTTCCCCTTTACATGACTGCCTACACTGGAGTCTGCAGCTTGGTTGTCTCTTGTGTCAATTCCTAAAGTTTGAAAGGTATAAATGAATCATTCTTGGTCATGATTAAGCTTAAGTTAGAAATAAAATATGTCAATCAATCTGGTTGGAAATGTTCCTGCTGTCTAAGTTGGTTATGCAAAACACTCCAAGGTGTGTAGGCATGCTCAATTAGGTCAAGGGAGCTGATGGCACTCCTAGCCATAAACGTGTGTCACTTGGATTCCTCATTATTTTTAGCAGTGGTGAAAACGCATGTCAGTAGGCCAGCTAGCCAGGCTAGAATAAAATTACTTACTGGGTATGCATAAACCTGAGGGTTTAATACATTCATATTATACTTATTTTCAAGCAAAACAGTGAAACGAAAATATGTCTCTTTCCAGTATATGAGTCACTCTATTGAATTTCTCAGCGATCATTACTAGAATTCACACTGGACTATGCAATACTCAAGGTACCTTAGCAGTAAAATTTAAGTGCCTAAAAACATAGATGTAATGTGAAATTAGATACAAGGAGTAAAGCATCGATTTGCTCGATTTACAGTCTAACTTGTTTCCAAGAGAGATAAAGCTTCTCTAGGAGATTAGACCAGCCCCATTCCAAAACAATTTAATGAAAAAGGACACTTGAGATGGCTATTGAACATCAGCACGAGTGCTGGCATTTTCAGACGGAGACTTTTGCAAGTGATTCCTACAGAAGACAATGTTAGATATTTATGCTCAATAGACAGGTTTCCGCTGGTGTACTAAATCATAGCCTGATACTAACAGAAATGTTTCCATGTGATCCCAGGGAAAAAAAATAATGCCAGGAAAAGCAAATTTGAGTGCTCATGCCTGCCCTCCTGGCATCTGGTGCACTTGCTGAGATTACCTGAACCAGCTAAATGGCCGGGGTTAAATCCTTTGCTTTTAAACTTTCCACGCTGGTACTTTGAACCACACTGAGACGTTGTGCTCACAAGATATTGAAGGAGAAACTAGCTAAGCACATCACTGCAGCCTGGTTTTGTTATGCCAAAAAAATTTAAAATAAACGAAAAGCAGGCAACTGGTGAACTAAAAAACCTTGCTTCCAAGAATATCAGAGGCAGGACTAGTACTGCAGGTAAGGCTGGCGTTTCTTAAAAACAGTTCTTAAATGTGGTGTTAGAGATGGTAGGGTCCCTTTAAGAACAGCGCCATGCAGCTAATATTTTCTTTACTGCCACTAAACTGCAATTAAATCTCATGAATTAATATATTCACTTCAGGAAGAATTGCCATTCTTTCCTCCAGATATCAAAATGGAGCCATCATCAGTCAGTTAGTTAAATAGGAGAATCCAGAGAGTAAGTAAATGGGAGAGCTTTCAAATGCAGGGCTGAAAATGCCCAATGAATGTGTAGGGGGCTTCAATAAAAAGATTTTCACTTGTGTTTTCACCCCTTTCCCACTTTGCTCATTGTTTACTGACACTGCTATGGACACAGTATTCAGTCCCTGCCCGCCCCAGCCCTGGGATGTAAAAATGTCATCTCTATTGTGCTGCTGGGCGCGCTTTGATGCTGCCGCGGCCCTTTGTGTGCCCTTCTCAATCCCTTTATAGGCCTGTCCCGATTGTCCATACTGAACATCGCCACAAAAGCTCGTCTTATTGAGAAAATAAAAAAGTCAGAGAGGGGCCAAATGACGGGAGATTGGGCCTTTGCTGCAAAAGGCCTACTATTCACATTCAGCACTCATTTTTTCACCAAGGAATTACAAAGTTGGGACAGCGTCCACACCAGCAAAGCTGTTTTAGACACTTTCTTCTGAAATTCTATTCATAATCACCATTATTTTTTATTGCTTAAAGATCGTGCACTACTGAGGGCAAACATGAAATCCTAGAAGCAGTGACAGAGGATATTTTGGTCTTTCCAAAAGAAAACTGCTGCATAACTCTCATGCGCGTGTTTCATCTAGGAAGTTTAGACAAACAGTTTGCATGGAAATTCAATCAGATACATACTACGGGAAGGGTTGTTGCGATAATAAAAAAAGCCGCAAACAAGCTCCATCTCCCCCTGCTACGTAGGAGTGCATATATTTGCAACTGAGAACCTGAGGCCGAGGGTTTAAACTGTTGGTCTGGAAAAGCTCTGCCAGTTGTTCTTCCCCCCAACACTATCCTAACATGTACCGAGTGTCCATGGGCAGGATGGAGACAAAGGCTGGATAAGGTCTTATTCTTTGGGAATGGGCTATCGGAATGGGAGGACGGTGATTTCATGGCTTTTGTTACCGAGGTTAGGGACCGAATTCTCTCACTGAATTAGAATAGTAACAAGTGGGACTGGGGATCTCTGGGGCTTTTGTAGTGCACTCATCTGAGAGATTGTGCTTTTCTCAGCCCTTCAGATTTATTTTGCCAAAGTTACAGGGCAATTATGGAAATGCGCCCTTTGAAGCCAGGCCGATTTCTCTTTATTTTCTCTCCCCCCCACCCAAAGCAAAGGCTCCCTCGCCTCCTTTCTTCAGCGAGTCGGCAGTCATTAGGCAGCGGGGTTTCGAGTGGCCATTCAAATATTCTTTTGAATAGTGCGAGAAAGTTTTGATAAATATATGTTAAAAAAATACACTTTGAAGGTTTTTGGAAAGGAAGTGTAAAATAACAGCAAGGTAACAATGCCCCAGAAAATAGGCTCTGTGTGCACGAGGTGCTGGGACATGAAATGCTTCCCATGAAAGAGGCTCAGTGCACTGGGACAGAGGCCGGCCAGTGGCACATGGGTGTTGGAGCAAGTGACGAGCTGGGCGCTCCCAGTGCCTCGTCTTGTCGGCACAGCCGGCAGCTCTGCCACAGACCTCTGCTTCTTGGCCCTCGCATCTCCCTAACAAGAGGCCCAGGACAAACAGACTTGTTCGTTCGCACCCTTGCACATTATTTATCGTCGGAGTTTGGAATCTCGGTGCCGTGTGCGAACTAAGACAATATATTTTTTACTTTACTTGATATACTAACGACAAGGAAATATGTCTGAAACCAGATGGTGCTAGGCAGGCTGCGATCAGGACTGCTTTTTGCCCAGAAGATTGGTTCTGTACTTCTCTGTTCGCTCTCTACTCCGTTTCTTTATTTGTATCACACTACTTTGCTCTTCTAAGAGAAATTGGTGCTTTTCTGGGCCACTTAACAAATGCTATGGGTCAAATTCAGACTTGATGTAAGAAAAAGGTACTATTGGTGTCCCTGAAAGTTACAGACACTTACACAGGGCCTGAGCCCGGCCTGAAACGTGGACCTTCCACCATCAGCAAAACATGGTAGGAATATAAAGTTTCTTGTCTGAATTTTGTAACCGAGGTGCAAATATATTTTATGCTCTCTACGACATTTAAGAGGGATCCATGGACCACATCTACAGCAACATGGAGTATAAGAGATTTATGTGTTTTCTAGGTGTAAGGGTTTATACATTTTGCAGCAGAATACGCCTCTTAAGCATGAATCTATTCAAAAGCATGAGACCCCCAGCTCAGACCTCTACAGAAGCGTGCTTACAACAAATTAATTCTAGTATCTCTCACAATGGATGCAGAAAGCTGAATGCTGCACCTATAGCATTCAGCACTGCTTACAGAGGTCTCAGCAAACAAATCTCATGTGAGCTGAACTCAGCGGAGTCGCAGTAGGTAGCCTGGGAAGACCACCACCTCTTCCTCTTCACATGCTCCTCCCCTAATTCTCTCTCACACGTCTAAATTTCCTCTCCAGCCTCACACAAATGCTGAGTCTTCCTCCCTGTTCTTCTGTACACCTTCCCCTGCTCAGGGATCTTTTTTTTTTTTTTTTTCCTTCTGGAACTCATCCCATTATTAGGATGAACTCCAAATCTGCCCAAACTGGATCCATTGTTTAGAAGCCCTCCAAGAGCTTTAGGGTATCTGACTCATTTCAACATGCAGCTGGATATGGTGTGTTCTCATGCTGTTTGTAATAAAGAGAGGAGGACACGCGGAATACAAATCTAGGTTCAGGTTTGGGTATAAAACCTTGAACTGGGTTTGGGTTCTAATACGCTGCTGTGCTCCACTTTTCATTTCTAAGCATACTTATGTTTTCGAGCCTCAAGCTTGTCACAGATGCTGCGAAGGGTCATCTGGCAGCTCACAAGCCAGGTATCACCCTCCAAGCCACAGGCTGAGCTTGTTTAGCTCATCACCTTTTTCTTGGAGGATAGCACAACCTGCCTTTCTAGTTCTCTATCCTTGCAGCCCTGTACATCCAGGCATCTGGATTGAATCATACACACAGTCCCTGTGGGAAGAGACATATCTTCAAACTGCCTTTAGGAACCTCCAAGAAGAGTGGGACTCTTGTCCCACAGCAGAGGACAGCTTCATATGCCTTTGTCCTAGCTTATAGCTGTAAGTCATTGCCATGTGCATCTGCCACGAAAAACAACACGGTGCGACATGGTGCGTGGGTTCCTCCAAGTCTGGCTTTCTACCATCCTAGCCTTTAAGCACCAGTAATTAAAAAGACTTTGAATCATACTTGCTAATGCCCAACCCCGAGAATAGGGTTTGCCAGCTTCCCCAGGTGAGGGCCCTTGAGCAGTCATGCTTCTCCTCTCCAGCAGCTCCAGGCTGCAGGTGGTTTTAGGGGGTGCATTGTAGTAATCTGGCCTTAAGGCCATGGAGACAGATCACCGTGACAAAGTCTCTGCCTGGAGCTAAAGGTCACAGATTTTGAATACTTTATATATTTTGTAAACCACTTTCAAAGATAATAAAGAAAATGGGTTTCCATGTTTAATGCTGTCAAAAATGACCCTCAGGATGCAATGCTTCTCTGCATGCTTGGGTCAAAGCTCACCAATAGGTAGGGCAGTCATCAACAGGGTGAGATCTTCTATATGCCTTATCTTACAGGGAATAATTCTGGCTTATCTGGACCGAGTTTTAACCCCTGGGTCTTGTATTTCCTCTGCAGTGCAAGCAAAAAACAGCTGGTTAGAGTTGTGACAGTCAGTGTCTCCAAGGTTTAGAAATAGAGGGATGAGCATTATAAACTATAATGATAAACTCATTTACAGTACAAGAGATGAGGTGTCCCCTACTACTTCTACAAATAGGCTTTAGATACGGGTGTCTACTATTAGGCTGTCAGCGGGAAGTGCATATCTCATAAGGCTCTGACCTGGTTATCTTCTAACCCTGAGCAATTAATCACCAGCATCTAATAGGGAGTAGCTGTGCATGGGAGCGTTTGGTGTCCAGCCTGATCAAAGTAATGCTTTCACCTTTTCTGCAGCTATCAGACCTAGAGCTTCTCTCAACATGGGACCACTGCTTTCCTTTGGGAGAACAACTGGCACAAGTCCAGCGTCTTTACAAAGCAAAAAAACCCCCAACCAACCAACCCACCCAAGACACAGCAACTTGTGCAGTAAAGCCACCAAATACCAAGATCTCAGTTACCAGCTGTGCTGTACGTGGGAACAGAGGAGAACAGGAAGGGTCCTCATTCCCCCTCCACCTGGGTTACCTGTGTTTCTAGCTCTGGTGTCTGCAGGAGGGGACTGGGAGAGGACTGAAACCTGCTGCTATTTCACGCTGGCGGGGAGGGCTGGGGACTTTCTCCACCGCTTCAGTTGTAAGGAAGAGGAATGGCTTTGTCTGCAGTGGGCTGTGCAAAGTTGGAGTAAGGTAGTGAAGAATCAGGCCCCTTCGATTCTTTGTAGTGCTGGAGCTTTGTTTTGAAGTGCAATAAAAATACAGGTGGTGGAGGAGATAATGCACGGTACCGTTCCTTTGGGACACTCAGGGAGACGGAAAGGAATTCCAAAATACGGAGTGTGGGGGTTTTTTCTAGCATTGATCACAAACATTAGTTCAAGAAAACACCCAGAAGTAGTAAATATGCAAATTTGCTGTGAAAGAAGAACCTACAAGTATCTGCTATGTTAGAGAATTTATTTAAAGATATTTGATCCTAGTGCAGAGTTTATCAGATTATGGGTTTAATTTGTGTAAATTTTTTTATTATTTATTTTAAAAAAGGGGCTGTTTGTTTTTAAAAATCCTTTCTTTCTCTTCCACTCCAATACCTGTGCCACAGCTATCTCACTTCTGCTGAGATACAAGAAGAATGTTTACAGTGTAATATAAATCTGTGTTGGAGAATACCAATTTCATATAAATTAGATGGCAGTGCACTGTTCCGCTATTTTGTTGTCTAAATTATATGGAAATTGGTCTTATGCAAGGAATAAGTCCTCACAGAACAGGGCCCTTAGGCTTTTGGTTTAATTATCATAAGCTTCCATTTAATTAAACTTATTAAATGGTTTGGTGTAAGAGCAGACTATAGTTTTGCAGAAGCTTTCTGGAAGAGAAAAATATTTATGCCCTAGCTGCTTGCAAAGAAAAATCACACTTTCCTTCAGAGATGTTTCTTTAGGTATAAGAGTGAGGGTCACTTGAGCCATCCTCCCAGGCATCTTCAAGCACCCCGTACTCAGAGACAATTCAACCTGTTCCTTACTACAGGGCCAGTAAGTTCAGTTTGCCCTGTAGCTGGTATTTCAGTTTACAGGCTGGAAAGTATAGGACAATGTTGGCACAAGAAGTGGATACAAATGAATCACGAATACTTGGAAACTAATACAAAGTCCTAAACCATCAGTATAGGGAGGTTTTGTGACATAACAAATTCCGAAACCACCACCACCGCCAAAAACCTCAGACAAAACACCTCAACCCCTGAAACCAGCTCTTATTTACTTTCAGATCAGCCTACTAAATTAGATTTGGACTTTATGAGAGATGGTGTCTGTATCAACAGGAGATGGGACTTAATGACACAGGAAGCCTCCACCAGTTCTTTGTTCATAGGCAACCCTTTCATGAGACTTTCATGAAAATAAGTAGCTAACAGGGTTCGCCCCAAATACATTGGCTGCCTTCATGTGCAACCATTGCTCATGGTATATATCTGTTTAAGCAGGAAAGACCTTATCTGAAAGTTAGATATTATAAATAATCCTTGTTCTGATGACTTTGACTCTTGGGGACCTCCTATGGAATCTTGGCTTTATTTATTAAGTCAAGTCTGTAGCACAATCACTGGAATCGCTGGCTTCTGGGAAATGTTACACCTCTTATTTTACTCCACAAAACATAACACTTTGAGTTGAAACCCAAATATACCTGTCAATACTATTTCTCCAAATATAATGTTGTGGAATAGCAGCGTGCGTTAAAGCCTGTGGAGCTGTGTACCGACTCCTTTAATATAGGAATAATTAGAAGAATAATTAGCTGAACATGTGAAATTGAGACGCTTCTTCAGGGACACATGAGAAGTTGATTAATAAGAAGGAGGGCCACTGCGTGTCAGGGACCTAATAAATATATTTAAGGACAAATAGGTAGAAAAAGAAAGTACACATTATTAATGTTGATAGAAAGCCTTAACTGCCTAATGAATTTCTGAAATTGGTTGAGAATAGTTAATCTGTGTGATAACATGACCCTCAGGGTTAGTTAGATCTGTGAATTCTTATCCCCCTGGGGACATAGCAAGTTTCCAGAGATTCACAGCAAATTCTTATAAGGCAGAGGCATTCACAGTTGGAAGATTTCATGCAGGTTTTGCTTCTGAATGCTCATGTTACACAAAACCCAATATACTGAGATAATGGCAGGGAGTGAAACTCTGTACTAGCCACACTGTTAATTAAAATTTTCACTTTCTAACAAACAATCATGCACATTTGGATTTATTATGGGAACACATGTAACTCCAGATGAAAGGAAGTGTTTTACCATAACAATACTTCATTCTTAGTTGCTTCTCTATGCTAAATTAAACTCTGTATATATGCCGAGAAGCAAATGTATCAGTTGGTATTTTCTTCATTGGATCAGGCATTTCTTACACACCCTTTACAAAAATTTCATGGGAAACTCAGAGAAAAACCCACCTAACTCATATAGACTAGAGCTCTAAAGTGCTTAGCAATTCAGTCTCACCAGTGTTTCAGGAACACTGCCAATGCTAAGGCAAAACACATATTTTAGAGAGCTTGAAAGAGAACGTGGGCAGTGTGACGTGCTACTTACCCGACCAGCGACGCGATCATCAGATTTCTTCTTCTGGAGCCAGCGGGCACCCGCGCTGCTGGGGGGGATGAAACGTGTCTCTTTGTGAGCAGAGAAGGCTGGAAATGCCATTTTTTCTTTGCTTGAGACACCACGTCTTGATTTCTTGGCTGGCCTAGGAGAGAGGTGCAAAGTGAAAAGTGCTTCACAGAAGGCAGTGTTTACACCCCTGCACAGGACTGTTAGACTAGGATTTCCGAAAGAATTTAGGGCAGTTAGGCACCCAAATCCCACTGAAATCTCCTCTGAAAAATGTCAGCTGTGGCTCTTAGTGAACGTGTTACAGCAGCAGCTTTTTCTTTTGAAGAACAGGATGGATTTCATTCTTCTTAACAAAATGAGTACAAAAGTGCAGAAGCCAGGGAGGAAAGACCCTGAGTCCCCAGAGTTGCCAGTGCCATAAATTGAAAGGACGTTCCCATTTGCATGGGGAATCTATAGATTGTGAGCTGCATGCACCTCCAATCTGTGCTTTTCTCCAGCCTGTAATCCAGGGTTTGTGTTCCTGCGGGGTGTCTTTTAAAGAGGTGAGTGAGACCAGAGAGTGATGATCCCAAAAATAAAAAGCAGATACACATTTTGTGTGTGTATCTCTATCTCTAGCTCACCCTCTAAAAAAA